>JAQQZT010000012.1:29859702-29876356 GCA_030068275.1 Clarias platycephalus | reverse complement strand
GGGAGGGGGGGCTTGAAAAGCAAAGCTTTGTTGTCTCTAGATAAGGGTTAATTAAAAAACAATTACCATCTTTTAAAATGTTGTTTACATTGTGCTTGCAGTGATTTTAAAATGAATGTTCATTGTCTAGAAATGCATTTTTGGAGTGAAGGACATTTGCTTTTATGACTCTGGAAACCTGGAAGGATAGTGCTGAATCATCAACTTCACAGAAGAAACGTGGTTGGAAAATATGATTATTTAAATGCTTGGAGAAGTTGAATCCTATAAATTCCGATTCCGGAAATCGGAGCTAGTAGTGAAAGAAAGAGCATTTACACACTCACAGGATTGGGGCTAAACAGTTGTGTGGCCATAGGAAAACCACCTGTTGGTGAGACTCATCAGACAAAAAGCCTTAAGTTTGAATAGCACAAAGATTTGAGCACAAAGATTGGACTTAGGAGCAGTGGGAAAAAAGGACATGTTGTTTGATCGACCTAATTCCAGGGCATGGGTGTGTCAGGGAAAGAAGTTAAGATGCGAAGCGCATGAAACAATCATACATAGTGCCCACTGTACAAGCCTTGGAGGCAGTGTTATGATCTGGGGTTGATTTAGTTGGTCGGGTCTGGGCTCAGCAATATTATATATATGATCAAACATACCTTAATAAATATATACATATATTTATATAAAAAAAAACATTTATCATTATTTTTTATTGTACATACACAATTTGTTTACTAATTCCAAACACATTTCTTGCCTAAAAGGAATTGAATCTGATCTTTATTTGTTGTTGCTCATTCACCACAATGTTCAGCATGTTGTGAGTTCTGAGATGCTTTTCAGCTCACCACTGCTGTAAAGAGTGATTATAAGCAGGCTGTTTATTTTATTACATATATGTAAGCATATTTTAGTAAAATATACTTGTGTATGCGGCAATGTAAGAAGATGGTGATATTAGTCAACATAATATTAATCTTAGTGAAATAATATAGAAATAGGTAGAGAGTATGACAAGTCATAAAACATACTGGGTTCACTCAGAGGTGAGATAAGAAAAGCAGACAGAGTATGACAGTGCATAAAACATAATGGGTTCACTCAGAGGTGAGACAAGAAAAGCAGACGACTATGAGACAGGTCATAAAACATAAACAGTGAGGGGCTAGGTAGTGATACTCAGTGTACAGTGTGTACCCAAAGTACATAGAGTGACATAGAGTACATAGAGTGACGCAGACATGAACTGTAGTTATTTTATAATTAGCTGTCACGTGTATGATAAATAGACAAGCTAAGACCTGACAGAGACACGAGCATAAGATAAGGCGCCAGGTGATGGACTTGAAACATGTGTTGGATACACGTGCACCTGCAGTCGCGCACACATGTCTAAGTAAGAATATAGACAAATAACCAAAAGACACACAATCATTTTTACGAATACTGAGTTTAATAAGAAGTAGAGACCACACAAAATAGCATGTGCATCTACATAATTACATGAAAAATTAGACATAAAAATAGAAAGTATAAGGCCCAACATAAAGCTACAAAAAACATACGGAGCACTGGGTAAGCATCACTAGGTAGGCATCAATAGCAAAATAAGATGCATAAGAAAGGGGGACAAACGCAGAAATGCCGCGGTTCAGAATTGGTGCAGGTGCTGGAGGAAAATCCGTTTGGGTACCAACAGTTGCATCCTCGTTAGTTTGTGTACTAACGGACACTTTAAAATCGGTCTGAGTGGCAACACTTACATGACAAACAGGCCTTAGAACAGAAGGAGCTGGAGTACCAGACTCTGGCCATACAGGCCTAAAGGCATGAGGAGAAGGGCTGTTTACCTCCGGACGAAATTCCTTAGAAGATTCCTTAGAAGAACCAGGATCCTTCCTGAAATACGTAAGCCCTCTCTCCTGTTGAAATTGCATCAATGACACAGATGGCTGACACTCAGCCTGGATGAGGCCCGCAGAGGCCCGGTCCATGAAAGGTTCAGTAGGGTTGTAATCCGTACAATTGCAATAAGTGATCCAATGAGCACTTGGGCAAGTACAATTAGCTGAAAGATTCAAATAAAGTACGTAAGTACAACAAATTGGGAGACAAGACAAAAATATTGAAATAGTGTGAAAGAGATGCTTACCCATGGTCTGTCTCTTGAGAACTGTAGAATAAACCAGGAAAAAACAGGAATGCATAGTAAAATTAAGCGCCACCCTAATATTTTTTTTCATAAATTAAACAAAAGAAGTGTAAAGATAATGGAAAGTAATTTGCAAGAAAAATTTATTATAATGGGAAAAAATATAATCACTTGGTACAGATGACATAGGGAGTCAGATGATGAGGTATATGACGCAACATAATATGGTAGAAAAA
The DNA here is from genome assembly GCA_030068275.1 of Clarias platycephalus. Taxonomy (NCBI): domain Eukaryota; kingdom Metazoa; phylum Chordata; class Actinopteri; order Siluriformes; family Clariidae; genus Clarias; species Clarias platycephalus. The sequence goes on along the minus strand of JAQQZT010000012.1, from coordinate 29,873,977 downwards.
ACTTAAACATATTGGGTGAATTTATTGGAAAAAGTTCGATTATAATGGGTTAAAAACTTTAATAAGGAATGAGGAGGAGGGGACAAGGTGCGCATCCCTCCCCTTGAAAACTGTATATAACTGTAACTGTCAGACCTAAGCATTACAAGTACTGTACGGCTCACTTGGGTTTTATTGCAGCAATAAATCCTGCTTACTTCATCCGGATCTGTGCAGAGTCCTGTGTCATTCCTTGGTCCTTTTTGACTAGAGATACAGCATTTGTTTAATATTTTGAATTAAGGTAACATTAACAAGTAGAAGTTAAAAATCTCCCACATATACATTACATCAGAGAGAAATTGTCTTCTTACTTGTCCCAGCTTGTTAGGAAGGCTTCAGAGCACATGTTAAGTCGTGGTACAGCACCCCTGAAGCAGAGTAGAGGCTTGGTAGTGCTGGAGCTTGAACCCCTGACCTTCTGAACACCGTCGCCCAACTAGTCTTCCTGTCAGCTCAAATCAGGCTCGTCATTCTTCTCTGTTCTTGTAATCTTGGGAGATCAGTAGTTTCTGAAATACTCAAATAAACATCCAAGCCACACAGAGTTTTTCTTCATTCTGATGTTTGAAGTTCTTTACCCGTATCTGTATGTTGTTATGCATTGAGTTGATGCCACATGTTTGTCTAATTGGATAACTGCATAAGAGTGCTAAGTAAGACCACTCACTCACTCACTCACTCACTCACTCATCGTCTATACCGCTTTATCTTGTATACAGGGTTGCGGAGGTAAAGTCAGATCTTTCTATTAAAGTGTGATATTGTTTTATTAAAATGAGAAATTGTTATCAGTAAGGAGTTATTTTGCCTTCAAAGTCTTTCCCTGTATAGTGTAAATAAGAAATCAATGGGGCTATGCTGTGGCTTTTTGTTGATCTGCTTTACAATGTTGAAAAAAGCACATGTTGCTCAGTTGTGAGAAGAATGAAAATTCCAAGAAAATTTCCAAGAAAACTGTAGGATTTTTTCAGTTTAAAATTTTTTATATTTCTCCAAAAAAATAAATAAATAAATAAATAAACTGACATGGAGGAAAAAAAACAAAGAATAACGCTTGGTGGCTGAATTCTGATTGTCTATAAATAGAAACATATTTGTCTTGCCTTAAAAGACATTTGAGATTCTACTCCAATTATAACGCTTCACTGTTATTTGCCAACAACACACCCACTATATATCATAAATATATATCACAGGATATTCAGTTTAGATGGAATGGAGCAGGTGGACATATGGGACGTTGTGGCTCCAAAGAGCCATAAGGTCGCCTGGTATAACCTACATGGCCAATGATCAGAGTGAAGTCTAAGGTCAACGTGAGAACCTTCAGCCCGTCAGTAACAGCTGAGGAGATGTGGGACTATTTGTATCTGCCCTTAAATACATTAACACGTGGACTTGTGGAGATGTCTGGCATGTAAAGCAGCTATTCAGACTATTTAATCTTAATGAGCCTGTAAATAGTCAATGCCTTTACCTTTATTCATCAGAAGCTCTAATCAAGCCTGTTTAATAGAATTTATATTAATATAGAATTAACAAACGCTTTAAAATTACTTCTCCTAATAGTTAAAATAGTTTGAAACATCATTTTAGATTGACTTAGAGACTATACAACTATGCATCTATACATCTGTACAATTGTACTTTCATTGAAAAAGCCAGAAATTTCACTGAAGTAACACAAAACAAAGTGAAACACTATGAAATCTGTGAAAAACACAAACGGTGTCTTCATTTGATTTGTCATATTTGTCAGTAATTTACATAAAAACGATTAGAACGGAATCTGGCAAAATATTTAACCCATCCACTTTTTTCCTTATAACAAATGTAATATTTAAAAAAAAAAAATTTGAGCTTTGAGACTAACAACAGAAACTGGATCAGAACCTGAAATGACACCACTTGACTTTTTTTATTTTTTTTTTCCTTTGGGCTGATCTGAAGTCAGTAATCAGAATCAAAATTATGATCAACAATAGCACAGAAGCAGGAAATCATGTAATGTCTGTTAATGTCAGAAACATGTAACTAGTGATGTCAGTAATCATTCCAAAATTGATCATTGGTGTGAGTAAGTAGTCTGTTTAACCACAAAGTACAATACGTCTTGCTCTTGTTGCATTTGCTGCAAATCAATCCAACCACTATTCACTACTCACTAATAAATATTACTATTACTACACTAGTAATAGCAGTAAGTAGCAACTAGTAGTAACTAGTAAGTACATTATCCTGTATAAAAAGTTCAGTACCAGTCAAAAAATGTTTAAACACAACTTTAAAATACATTGGCTTCCCTGATTTTGATTTCTTTCTACACTGTTATACAATGCTGAAGGCGTCCAGAATATGCAATAATCTCCTTGATATAAGATGTTGATATTGAGATGTTTCTGGTACTTATGCTCTGTAAAACCTTCTGCTGTTTGTTAATTGGGGATTTTTGAAGCCGGTAACTCTACATTAACTCTAAAGCTCTGCTCTGGGTACTCCAGTTTCCTCCCACAGTCTAAAGACATGCAAATTAGGCTAATTGGAGTTCCCAAATTACCTGTAGTGTGTGAATGAGCGTGTGAGTGTGTGAGTGTATTTCAGAGTGATGAATCGGTACCTTGTCTAGGGTGTACCCCGCCTTGTGCCCTAAGTCTCCTGGGATAGGCTCCAGGCCTTCCATGACCCTGTACTGGATAAAGCGGTATAGAAGATAAATGAATGAATGAAATCTCCAGTACTGTAGAAATGGAAAATAAATCACCAAACAAAAACATTGGATTAGAAGGTGTGTCCAACTTTTTACTTGTGCTGAACATCAACTAGGATTACTCACATAAGCATCTATTACCATACAGTACCATCTGAATCTACTAACATTACAAGCATGACAGAGCTGTCAAAGCAGTCATTGTCATCATGAACTTCATGTTAAGATGTTTTACTTGTATTATTTTTCCTAAAACAGAAGAATTCTCACTTGTATTCAGCATATTCACAATGGCAGCTAATCATGCTGTTATTTTTGAGCATTTCTTCTATTTGACGTTTTTGAATAACTCATTGTCCTTTGATCCAGACTTTTAGGCCGCCCTGGAGAGTAACCTTCAAAACTTTTTTTTTTTTTTTTGTCTAGACAAATTTGAATAAACATTTTATGTTGAAATAAAATTCAAATTCACTGAATCACTGTTTGGAAAAGCGGATAGACTCATTTATTTCAAAACACAATCTCACAAAAAGTTAACCAGATCTATCCATCATAATTAGCTCTGACTCGTTTTGTGTAACGTTTTGAGCTTGCACTCCTCCATCTCTTCTCTCCGAGCTGTTCCCGAGCGGTGTGTAAGGATAATTCAAAGAGTAGCATCTGTTTATTCAAGAACGTGCTCTTAAAACCTGTGCTTAAATACTTTTCTTGGTGTCTGATCATAAGGTGATGAAATACAGGACAATGGAATCTCCCTTTCTTATTTCTTTATTTAAAAAAAAAATGGAGAGACATGGTAGAGGTGGAGGTTTCTAAGCCAGCCTCTAATCTATGTACTTAGCTTTTTAAGTAAAGATGTGCATGCGTGTGTGTCGGGGGAAACCCATATTAGATAAATCAGAAAAAGCTAAAGAAGAAAGCCCTGGAGCGGTGCTATTAGTCCACCACTGCTCCACTCAGGAGAGTCCTGCTGATCAGCACCCAAGTCCAGATAACACGGGCGGCTCATCAAGCACTCCTTTTTTGTAATCTAACACCTACTCTTTCAACTCTGTGGACCTGAGAACGGAACCCACACACACACACACACACACACACACATACATCTCAACATACAAATAAACAGTGTGTATCTTTGCAGGTCACATGCCTTGGTATCTCTTGCCACATGGTATACTTCACTGAGTAGCGATCTACCACAGCCTTATCTCTGTTCACACAGATATGCATACACACACACACACACACACACACACACACACACACACACACACACACACACAGACACACACACACACACACACACACACACACACACTTTCAGGGCTTCCATGTCAAGGTCATACTATCATCTTTGATCTTTCTCTAATCCTTTGTTACAGCGTAACCAGTGTGTGTAAACGGGAGAAGTGAAGAATAGAGGGAAAGGGGGATCTGGGTGCAACCGTTTATTTATTTTGTTTTCAGGATGTTCTTGAATATAAGGTCAAAGGTCACTCTGCAGCTATCTTCCCAGTCCTTCCAACATTCTATCTACATCATTGTGGTTTCCAAAGCATGTATGTCTGTTGACTCGGTGCATAAAGTGGAAAAATCATGAAGATACTGAATATTCTCGATTATAAGGGTTAGAGCATGTTAAACATAATATTTATAATATATATTTGTATACATTTAAACTCAGTGCAAGTTTGAACGAGTTGGAGCAACAGGATAAGGACATTCAAAGTAGTCTAGAAATCAGTTAAATAATCTCATATTTAAATTTTAAGTTAAAATATGGATTTTTATAGTATAGTGGTGTAATATTGTGCAATACTGTAGTACAACGATACTATATGATAAAGTCAGGATATTTTAATTCTCTATTTGCTATTCGTTATGGGCTATTATTATATTTTCTCACAGCTGGATTTTGGGAATGTCATTTTAAATCATACACTATATGATCATCCAAACCTGCAATGACAGGTGCATCCAAATACACATAGTTCGATATGGAGTTGGAAGAGTGGGGTCTCCCCCACTCTTCTTGGAAGGCTGTCCACAAGATTCTGGAGTGTTTCTGTGGGAATTCGTGCCCATTCATTCTGTAGAGCATTTATGAGGTCAGACACTGATGTTGGACGAGAAGGCCTGGCTCACAATCTTTGTTTCAGTTCATGTTGAGGTCAGGGCTCTGTGTTCGGACCAGTCAAGTTCTTACACGCTGAATTCATCAAACCATGACTTCATAGTCCTTGCTTTGTGCACTGGGACACAGTCATGTTGGAATAGAAAAGGGCCTTCACCAGACTGTTGCCACAAAGTTGGAAGCATAGAATTGTCCAAGACATCTTGGTATGCTGGAGCATTAAGATTGCCGTTAAATGAGAATAAGGGGCCTGATTGAAACACCTGATTTCAATAATTAACAGGTTTGGCCAAAACAGGTATGTCCATATAATGTATTTACAGTAATTTCTAAGCCACGCTAGCAGGTTTATCTTCACATCTCACTTTGCTAAATGTTCAATGAGACTGGGTTTAACAAACATATCCCTATCCAGTACTACACCCATACCATCGAGTACCTCTGCACCACTACCTCATTAGCTCATACTGTAACAGAGACTGATGTCAGTCTGTTTTCATTTTCTTGTCATGAGACCCCAACAGTGAAGACCCAGTTCCAAACTGGGACACATGCACCAGTGTGTAATCTCCATGGGAAAGTGGAGCGTATGTCAATGTTGGTCAGAGGTGGCTAAATTTAGGCCTCTCTTCTAAGTAGGTCTCAAAGTCTCTCTCTCTCTCTCTCTCTCTCTCTCTCTCTCCTGTAGATCAACAAGGTCAGACAGGGTTTCATGGTAATCATTAAGAGAACGAGCAGCTGGGAAAGTTTGCTGGTTAGGATAGGTGAAAGAGCCAAGGGCGTGATAGTAGGCCAGTGTCTGAACTGGGTCGGGGGCCATCAGGTTCACTTCAGCACTTTTTGTTCTTATTTTGTACAAAATGCATATATCAAGTTTTGGTTTAAATCTCTTTAGATTTTACCAGCATGGTATCAAATATTGCAAATCTCTAATGAATATTGTCTTAGATACTTAAAAAAAAAAAAAAAATTTTTTTGTTTTGAATCTTATTTCAGACAACACAAAGTAATTCTTTTTTTTTTTTTAATTGATTTATTTCACACAAGTGCACAGTTGTGGGTTTCTTTGTCTTTCCCATTCTGCTGACTGCTGCTTTATGTGCAGAGACCTGAAGTTAAAGTTACCTTGTGTTGACCAAAATAACACAGTCAGGGCTAACACACTCATATATTTTGGCCATGCTCCAGTGCAGTATATACTGCCGAGATATATATACGTAGCTTTGGGCTCACTTCTTCTCCTCAGTGATTAATCGCAGCATTCAGTAACGAGGGAAAAGTGTTAATGAGAGCAGCGCCACTGCCTAAATTATACACTCCACAGGAGCTGTGACGTGTGTCTCAGAGCTCTTGCTGTTAAACCAGGTCATCAGAACGCACTTTTCCATTAACTCAACTTGCCTTTAGTTGATTCAGTTATGGCAGATAGAAATATACAGTATATAAGAAATAAACCGTTTTTGAGATTACATCAGGTGTGTGTTTTTAAATAGGAGTCACACAGGAATTGGACAGGTCTTCTGTTCAAACATCTAAGCTCAATGGTAAAGTCCTGAGGCGGGACTGGGTATTACGAAGATTGACACACTATAGGCTAGAGTTTGGGGTCAATGGGGATGTGCAGATCTGAGCTGATTGGAGGGAACAGCTTGAGGGGCGGAGCGTGGCAGCTTTCACAAAGGACGCTGTCCGATCTCGAGAATATGTGTAAGCTCAAAGTCAGGAGCACAAAATAGACTTGGAGCTCACAAAGGCATTGCAAATGGCACGGTGAAATACAATGCCTGCTTTAGCATCAATAAATCTAAACCATGCTCACTATAGCGGTAGGTGCCTTATTTGTTACCCTGAGCATCAAGTAGGTTGGGGCAGATACTGAAAAAACGAAAGCATTCGGAAGTCAGGACACAATGGTTATTGTTGCATAGTGACCTGCATCCCTGCTCCCCTTTTTGTCTTTTTGTCTTTTTTTCTTTCTAACAAGTGTGAAAAAGAAATTAAACTGGGCTATTGTCATAAAACAAAGAGTGTGGGTATAACGGGGATAAAGACGTCATAACTTCCACACTGTGACTACCGAAATAAGGTGTAAAATAAAAAGTGTGTTATAGGGAAATAAACCAACAGTGCATTGATTCCATAAAAAGGTAATAAATCTTCCCTGTACACACATTTTAAACTTTGTATGCAGTGAATGCCATACAAGTCCCTGAGTATATTTTATAAATAATTTTTAAAAAGCTATTTGAACACACACATTAAAATAACCCCTTACAGCCAAGGATCTGATACCATATAATTTAAAGAGAACCATGTCCTCCTCCTTATGTTATTTCATAAATCAAGGCATGGTGATTTCATTGATCTCTAATTAATCATGACCTCAGACCTTCAGCTTTCAGGTCGTTTATGGAGAAACAGGAATCTGGTGTATTTTGCAAATTTGCTTCAAACACTATATATTTACTATTTTGTGTACTATTGTTTATTAGATACGCAGACAGAGAGTAGGAGAAATACTTGGCATTTGCATTGGGATGTCTCGTCATTGCCTGATTCACAGTAAAGCCCTAACACACCTTTCCCCCAAGGCAACACATGCTGATGGTGGAGAACATGCAGTGGTTATGTAGATGCTAGTCTGATTCAGATATAGACCTGCACATAAACCTGCTATAATAAATTAATAATCAGATCTCACAGCTTAACCCCTAACAGATGCATGTCTTCTACTTATTATTTATAATATTTATAACTGTGAAATCTCTTCTGATCAGAAGGTGTTGATTGATTTTCTATAACTTTCAGTCGGTCAAAACATGGTATTGGTGCTAAAACGTGTCTCACCTACATTAGGTAAAAAAAAAGGGAATTTTCAGATCATATAACACCATTTTTCATAATACTTAATGCTTCTTATCTCCAGATTCATTCTTTGTTTTTTGCAAATATGCATACACATTTATATTTTTCATTAGATGAAAAGAAACACATTTTTATGTAGTGTCCGTAACTTTTTTGAATTGAAATCATTCAATGATCTTAATTGACATTTAGATGAAACTTGGACAATTAAATTTTACAGGAAAAGACATTTTATTATTCTAAAATGCAAAATGGTTAAGATATTGCAACAGGAATTTGACATGGTTACGGACACTACAGATTTTTTAGCTTTTTAATTTCAAATTCAAATAAAATTTTTGAATTTTTTTTTTTCCCCAAAAAACAATTTAAGCAACAATTTTAAAGAGAATATGCTTTTAGAAGCTAAAACCAGTTTTAGTATCACTACTATGAATAATTTGCATTTAAAATTATTATTGTTTGAAGCAAAACAGTACAATATAATGTACAAAATAGGCATTTTTGGGGCACATATAAAATCATCTCTCCAAAAAAGAGTTAGCAACTTGAAATTTTTGGGTCACTTCTATGTTGCATAAACTTCAGAAGTATTTGTGCCAAATTTGTGCCAAAGAAGCTACTTACTTCAGAAGTAGCTTATTTGACACAAATTGTCTGTATTGTATGTATTACATGAACAAAATTTTTTTATCAGCTACCAATACTGTGTTTTGGCCGAGTAGAAACTTCCAGTAATTCCCAGAGAACATAATTTCTATGGCAAAGTCTCCAGAGTGATCTAGGTTTAATACAAGTTTGGCAAAACATCCAAAATGTCAGGCTTTTCCGTCTTAATATCCAGCAGCCTTTCTTAATCTATTTGCACCTTAACGTGCTTAACGAGCGACATTTTCTGCAACATCTGGTGCTGTAATTAGACAGCCGGCTGTGACCCCCTGTTGGATTGAAACATGCCTTTTTTTTTTGTAGCTGGCCCTGCTAACAGAATCCAGACCCTAGACTCTCACTACAACTTCCAGCACTGTGAGAACAGCCAGCAACGCTAACGACGCGGCCGGCGTGGGGGTCAGGCCTAAAATAATGACCTCAGCAGCCTCACACTTTGTCCAATTAAAGTGCAGAACACTTCAAAAGGTCAGACCTTCATCCCAGCAAGGAACACTGGAGAGGGAAGAAAGGCATAGAGGAACTGAAGAGCCCCTCTTTAATAGTTTAGGACTGTGCAGGGGGCATTTAGGTTTCTAATAATGGGGCTATGGCGTGTGTGGCTGATGTGTGTATAAAGGGTTTTTTTTTTATAGGGGGCATAAAGAGGGTAATAGGCCTTTGAGGGTTGGAATTTGTCAGTAGTAAGGTTTAGTCTAATGACAGTCTCTCTTAACTCTATAGGAATTCCTTGTATAACTCCAATCTGTCAGGATTAACAATTCTGCCGCAGGATATTTGAGAGGTTTCACAAGCGGGAACTTGAGAGGCTGAGAGTGAAAAATGTTGCAGTTAGTTTGACCATAATTAAATGGTTTATGAAACACAGCAGTGTGACTCGTTTGAGTTGCTGGGAGTCAATTTATGCTTTTTCATATCCTTAAGCTAATTTTATTGTGTCGGAGGCAACTAGCCATGTGTACGAGTAGAGAATGAAAGAGAACAGCGTCCCTAAAGCACTATCACCGCTATGCCCCCGAACCATACAGGAAGTTTTATGTAACATGTAAAGTGTGTGGTACGTTTTCTGCCGCACATGACCCAACGACATCCTGGTCATTAAGTGGTCAGTGAGGACGTTTCCAAGTTCCTGTGGAAAATGGAATCCTGAAAGCTCAACACAGCAAACTGTAATAAACTTCAGTGATAATTGTAGACCAATGTAACTAAAACTAATTTATTTGTTTATTAATTAATTAAGTAATTAGTTTTTTTGTTTGTTTCATTAGCATTTTTAGTAATTTGTGTGTCATATGCATTTTAAATTTTCAATCTTTGCAATTCGTTTATGGAATAAATTTGTTTAAGCATAAGTTTGTGCTAGCTCTCCAGTCAGTATTTTCTATTTGCTTATGTTTAAAGGCAGCAGTGGAGATGTTATAGTAAAATCCAACATGGACACATAATGAAGAAAAACTGGCAACTCCAAAGATGTGACCTCCATACTGGCATGTCAGTGGGTTATCCAGAATATCTTACAGCAACGTAATGTGACAAAACTAATTTTGGCCTCATACAAGTCAAGAGGGTCACTCAGTCATTCATCGTCTATACCGCTTAATTCTGTATACAGAGTCGAGTGGGGCCTGAAGCCCATTCCAAGAAACTTAGGGCACAAGGTGGGGTACACCCTGGACAGGGTGCCAACCCATCGCAGGGCTCACACACTCATTCACATACCACAGGCAATTTGGGAACACCAATTAACCTAATCTGCATGTCTTTGGACTGTTGTGGGAGGAAACCGGATTACCCGGAGGAAACCCACCAAACACAGGGGGGATATGCAAACTCCATGCACACAGAGGCAGAAAGGCGACAATGCTAACCACTAAGCCACCATGCTGCCCCAGTCATCACATTATATATAATGGACAGCTAGGGAACAATCAGTTGTAGAAGATGATGCATTAGAAGCAGGAAAAATGGGCAAGTGTAAAGGTCTAAGATACTGGGCTAAAAGTGGGCTAGAGAATCTCCAAAACAGCAGGAGTATTCTGGAGTGTTCCTGGTATTCAGCGGTTAGTAGTAACTAAAAGTAGTCCAAGGAAGGAAAATCTGTGAACTGATGACAGACTTATGGGTGTCCAAGTCTCGTTAATGCTCATGGGAAGCAAAGACTAGATCATTTGGTCTGATCCCAGAGAAGAGCACAATTGGGTGAAAAAGTTATTTCTGGCTTTAATAGTAAGCTTTCAGAAGTGGCTTCGTAGCCACAGACTGTTCAGAGTGCCCAGGCTGACCCCTGTCCACTGTCGAAAGCTTTTATAATAAGGACATCAGTTCTGGAGCACACAGAGCAATGGAAGAAGGTGGCGTGGATCTTATGGATCACATTTTCTTTTACAACATGTGGATGGCTGGGTTCGTGTGCCTCACTTAGCTGAGCAATAGATGGGTCCAGGTTGCACTATGGGAGGGAGGCATGTCACTGAAGACATGCAGTACGTTTACATCATGTTGTGTTAGTCTGAGTAATTGTGTTAGTGTGGGAGTCGAGATTCTCCTAAACATATAACCCAAACAGACACCGAAATCAGCCTGCATGCTTTGCCCATGCTCCACAGCCCCGGAATTTGAACAAAATGTGCAACAGCAGAAGCCACTTACAATACGACAGTTTCGGCTGACTTGCAGTAACACTATAACCTCAAGGGATATAAATATATAACTGTGTTAAATGTACAGAGCTGTAAAATTGGTCAAGTTTTCACCACTTGACATGCTACCAGTTTGCTGCTACCTAACTTGGCACAATTGGTTGTCGATTGTTTTTGGTCTGCGGTGTAATAGACTAACCAGGAAAACAAGTCTAACAAGTTGAAAGGGATCATGTTGCAACCTATTATAAAGGAGTCTGACATTTATCTTCAATAAATCGATTCATCTGACATGCTTGTATAATAGGACAAGAACAGTAGTCCAAAGAAATGTCCTAGTGGACATATCACTATACTGTAGCTCACCTTAACTGTGCATGTAAATGTACTGAGTGTGATGCTCTGGGTAATGTTCTGCAGAAAAACCCTGGGTCCTGGCATTCATCTGGATCTGTTACTTTGTCACGTAACACCTACCAAAAATTGTTTCAGACCAAGTATTCCCTGATGGCAGCGGCCCCATTCAACAAAGAAAGCCGCTCTGAAAAATCATTTAGCAATGGTTTGAAAAACATGATAAAGAGTTCAAGGTGTTTACTTGGCCCCCAAATTCCCCAGATCCCAATCTGACGAGCATCTGTGGGATGTACTGGACTAACAAGTCTGATCCATGAACGCCCCACCTTCCGACTTAAAGGACTTAAAGGATCTGCTGCTGATGTCTTGGGGGCAGATACCGCAGCACATTTTTAGAGGTCTTGTGGCGTCCATGCCTTGATGGTTCAAAGTTGTTTTGGTGGCCTACACAACATAAGGCAGGTGATTATTTTTTTGTTATGTCTGATCGGTGTATATAAAACACACGTTCCCTTACTTCTTTATACTTTAACCACTCTCACTGAAGATTACTGTAATTGCTGAAATATGCTTGTTGCTCATTGAACATGGGGTTTTAAATATAATACATTAACCCCTTAAAGTAATTAAAGTAATAATGCGATCATTAAGGCGGCAGGGTGGCTGAGCACTGTTGCCTTGCACCTCGACGGTCCGGGTTTGATTCCTGCCTCTGAGTTTACATCTTACTCCCGTGCTTGGTGGGTTTCCTCCTACAGTCGAAAGACATGCAGATTAAGATAATTGCTGTTCCCAAAATTGCCCGTAGTGTGTGTGTGTGTGTGTGCCCTGCGAAAAACTAGCCACTTTTGGTGGAGCAGAGTATTGCTAAATGCACTGTAGGATCCATATGCGCATGGGCTCCATACTGCTGACTCTGGGGATATTTGACATTTAGAGTGCATCTCTAAACCCTCAACACACACACACAAACACACACACACACACACACCCACACCCACACACACACACACACACACACACACACACACACACATTGCTGTCATGCTCAATGACCCCTGTGTTTCCCCATATCAACCCCCTGGGGGTCTCACTAACCTAGTAGCAACACACACACACACTGTTCTTTAATCCGCAGACACACACGGCCCCACCCATGTAGGCCAACATCCATCCATTTATCCATCTATGCAAAGCTACACTGATGTAGTGATCTATCAGCTCTCCTCTGCACTCGTCTTTCTCTCTTTTAAGTGCTGAGTGTTGGAATGTCTGTGTTGTCAAGTGCATTGTACGGAGAGACAAGAGAAGATAAGTGAGAGGTGAGAGCCAGGACTCGCCTCACACCACACACCGGCGTGGGATTTACACACTTTGCCTTCCCCAACAATGCATTCATTCACATAGGTAACTATAAACATGCGGGTTATGCACTCACACACAAACATACACACGCGTGTGCGCACAGTTTCGGACATGGGCATAGGCACGACCCCTATAATGCGTCTCTCTGTGTGTTGCTGGGGAAACATATCATTTCAGGGACTTGACCTGTGATCCCCACCTTTCAACCCCACTTTTCCAGACCTTTTAATACCTTCCTGTCTCCATCTGAGCGATGCTGGGTTCATAGAGGGCAAAGGGCAGGAGGAAAGTTCATCCTGCCACTCAGGTCGCATTGCTAAATAGGTGCTTTGTTATATTTTAACTCGGGGGGAGAAAATGGCTAGAGAATGTCTCTTTCTCAAACCTCTTAGTTACAGCATGACGCTTCACTTTTCAGCTTGATTCAGCAGTGCAAGTGTATATGAACATTTCTGAATGCTCTTCGTCCAGGCTCATGGATATGCACAATGTTCACCAGATATCGTTAATGCCAATACAGACTGAAGCTGTGTGTGACTGACCATCAGGCATAAAGTTCTCCTGATTTTTTTGCGGTGTATTTCCGCTCGCTTGAAATGGTTCAACCAACCGGTTTTGCGACGTAATCCTGAGCTGGGCTGAGATGTTCAGAATATGAATTTAAGTTAAGTTAAGCCTTTATTAGTCACATATACATTACAGCACAGTGAAATTCCTTCTTCGCATATCCCAGCATAACTGGGGTCAGAGCGCAGGGTCAGCCACGATACAGCGCCCCTGGAGCAGTTAGGGTTAAGGGCCATGCTCAAGGGCCCAACAGTGGCAACCTGGTGGAGCTGGGGATCGAACCGCCGATCTTACGATCAGTAACTCAGTGCCTTAAAAAAAAACAAAGAAGTTCAGGCTATCATTTGCGAGGTTTAGAAAAGAAAGAAGAGAAATATATGAAAAGGTATGCAGATGTGTTATCTCTTTACGAGTATAATACTGTACATATAATACAATAAGTTAGCATAACACTTCCGTTTGTTAACCTAATGCAGGGTTGCTAGCGTAGCCAGCATCAGATAGATCTTCACACAGTTCCCTGCAGCATCACTCTTAGAGCCTAACTAGCACTTTATCATGCTAGTTAGTACACTGCAGCTTCAGTTAAGTGTGTAAGTGTGTAGTAAAGAGTGAGATCCTATTAGCTTTCGCAAAGCGTGTAAGGGCTCCCATCATCTTTAACAGAAAAGTGTGTGAGGGATCCTATAAACTTCAGCAATGTGTATGTGCATGTGTGAGGGATTCTTAACTCGCGAAAGAAAGTGTGAACCTTTCTGGAAACAAGAAGCCTTAGTCATTAGGTATCATCATGCTGGTGTTATGACAGCCTGAATACACCTCCATCTCCCTCGTCGTGCTCTCCTTCCCCATGTGCATTTACATCATCTACCCGTCTCTCCTCTTGTTCACTTTTTTTTGTGCTTTCAAGTTCGTTCTTCTCTTCAGTTG
>JAQQZT010000012.1:29848468-29859602 GCA_030068275.1 Clarias platycephalus | reverse complement strand
TATATTTTTTTTTTTTTTTTTAACGGCTTGGTGTACAACATTCACACAGGGTTTTCTTTTTTTCATAAGTACAAATAGGTTTTTTTTTTATCTTTAAGAAGGGAACAAGAGAATTTGGAGATTTGTACTCAACATTTGGCGAACAATGTGTGTTCTACTCATGCCAACCCGTTTTCATGAGTTTGCTGCTAGCGCTGCATTTCATTATCACACACAAGGACACATGAGACACTCACACATACACATACTCTCTCATCATCTCTTTCTCTTTTCTCATACATTGTTCATAGCTACCTTCGTTTAACCTCAACAGCTCAGATTATCTCTATGATTCCACCCAGGTTTTGTCAGGGCTTCAGGAAGTCTGTGTGTGAGTATGTGTGTGTCTTCCTCTTTATCATCCTGAACGCTCTGTTGTGTCTCTAAAACACTTTCTTTCAGATCTCAGAGATAAAAGCACCTCTCTCCCTCTCTCTCTCTCTCTCCCATCCCTCTCTGTACCTTTGGCTATCTACGGCTCTTGTTTAATACTGGGAGCGCATTAAAACATGCCCACGGAGCTTTCGGCCCCTATAAAGATTCCTGAGTGATGACACGGCTCGTAATCCAGACATTAGGGAAGTGGAAGCTAGCACTTCATTCCTCAGGATCAAACGCTGCGGGATGTGTAGCTGCTTGCCACCAAACTCGGCGGCTTTTAGTGCGTCTGTGTGGGAGAGGACGGTGAGTTTAGGGAACAGAAAGAAGAAGTACCTGCTGTCAGATATGAGTGATGAGCATGTGAGAATGAGAGAGAGAGAGAGAGAGAGAGAGAGAGAGAGAGAGACTTTTTATCTGTTTTGACTGACTTGTCTTGGGCGAGTTCATTTGTCTGTACAGGTAGTGAAAAGACTACTACCTAAATATACACACACACACTCCACTGGGTTCAGCTAGCTGACACACGCGTGTGATTTATGGTCTCCTTATACAATAGGAGAAAGAACGAGGGAAAAGGGGGGAGATGAGGAAAGTGTAAAAAAAGGAGGACAATGTGCAAGAGAAGGTGTGTATTTATCCAGCAGTTAATGGATAATGGTTCAGTAATTATACTTCAGGTGAACACAAAAGGTTTTACAGACACACAAGAAGTAAATACACCCCCATAGTTTTATGATCAAAAGTGTGCACCGGAAGGTGTAGCCGTTATCATGCCTTCTATCCGTTTTCCATCCGTTCCTTTCAGTCTGCAAATTAGAAACGACTGTTGCAAAAAAAATAAAAATAAATAAATCTTGCAAAGAGGTCAGATGCTCAGTCTGAAGTTGGACTGTCCCAGAGAAACACAGATAGAAACCTTTGGGGGAAATCCCCCTTTCTCTTTCTAGTGTTGTTTAACATAAAGAAAACCATCAGAGGAGTCCTGAGCTGGTTGACCCGGGCCTCCTGAAAGACGTCTCAGTGCTGTTTGAAGATCTGTTGACAAGAACAACCGTCTCACTCGCTGTCTAGACCAGTTATTGCTCTTAAAGCTGCTAAAGTAAAGTCAACAATAATGTATTAACAGCTAAACCGTACTCGCTCATGAACGTACCTCACATTGGTGCATACCTGTACAATTTATTATAAAACTAAGGTGATCTGTTTACTCCTTGCATGTGTGTGTGTGTGTGTGTGTGTGTGTGTGTGTGTGTGTGTGTGTAGTGTGGGTGATGAGCAAACACACCCACAATAATAGGAATATATGTTAGGACAGTTAATACTTTGTCTGGTCCTTTGTGTTTCTTTTACACAAATACTTTAATAAAAAATATAAAGTAAGAAATCAGTGTAACAAAGGTTAAGGTTAGAGTTAGAGTTGGGAATAAAGGAAAGAAAAACTGAAAGAAGAAATAAAGGATGAAATGTAAAGGGGAGGAAGGAGGGAAGGAAAGGAAGGGAAATAAATGGTAAAAGAAAAAGATAGCAAAATGTAAGAAAAAAGGGAAAGGGGGAGGAAGAAAGGAAAGAAGGAAGGAAAGAAGAAAAAGGGTGGAAGAAAGAAGAAAGGAAGGAAGGGAAGGGAGGAGGGAAGGAAATGAAAAGAAATCAAGGAATAAAAAAGGAATTAAGGAAAGGAAGGAAGTGAGAAAAGGCAAAAATTAAAAAAGGAAGGAAGAAAGAATTAAGGGTTGAAGGAAAGGAAAGGAAGGAGACAAGAACTGGTGGAATAAAGGAAGAAGGAAGAAAAAAGGAAAAGAAATGAAAAAGTAAGAAAGTAAATGAAATGGAGAAGAGAAGCAAAGTATAGGACAATTGAAGGAAGAAAGGGAAAAAGAAAAGGAAGGAAGGAAACAAGTAAGAAGAAAATAGGTAGAAGAAGGGAAGGACAAAAGAAGGAAGGAAGGAAGGAAGGAACAAAAGAAATAAATGAAAGCTAGGGAAAGTAAGAACACAAGGAAGAGTGAATCAGTTTATTTAAATGGCTGAAATAAAGTCTTGTGACTAGTTCCACATGTTTATCTGCAGTGTTTTACACGCACAAGGACAGAACTGCATTCTTACATTCGCACTGATGAACTAGGAATAAAGCTTCTTTTTTTTTTCAAAAGCTGTAAACACATGACATCTGAGGTTGTATGCTTTGTGTGTGTGTGTCTGTCTCTGTGTGAAGCAGTAAAAGCATACAAAAAATGTCAAAATCCACAAAGATAAGAGATGAACTGATGGATCCAGGGTGCTTTGATTTGCTCTGCTTGTGGCCTTGAGTGTGCGACATGTTAGCTTAAGGAATAAAGTGGATCACCGACATGATCATTAGTGGTTCTGTTGTATTTGTTTTCATGAAAAACCTTTAGGATAGCAAAACTGGATAGTAATGGACATAAGGGTGCAGTAATTTTATCCTTTCTCTATCGTTAATGCAGATGTCAATCAACATGGAGTCGATGTGCGGCTGAGCGATATTCCTCTTGTTCAGAGCGTATTGAGTTTCAGCGCATCATCGGCATGCGAGTGTGCATGAGCGATGGAGGAAAACGGGTATCTCGTGCTACACAGGTCAATAGGGACACACTGTACTGCCGATGCAGCATTTTTTTTCTAGTGCAGTAAAAGGTAGTGAGAAGAAGACAGAGAGAAAGAGAGAGATGGGTGTGTTTAGGGGGGTGGGTGCAATACGAGCTGACTGCGGCAAAAGTGCAAAACAGAATTATGCTGACTGTCTGCACCAGGCAACAACCTCCACAGAGTGACCTGCCCTGCAATAAAACACTTTTTTTTTTTTCATGAAAGAGAGTCACAAGAGACGACAAGTTCGCTACAGTATATCTCTTTCAAAAGCTTCTCCAGATATTAGAATCATTATCAGTCCACAGCCAGGTCACAATACAGCTGGCTCCATGAGACAAGATATGATATGATGTATGAACTGAAAATGAGAAAAAACATGACTAAAACACAGCGATGGTCAAGCTTGCACAAAACAAACAATCCGGTTTGGGAACAGCACCATGGACAGGACAGACGAGGATGGTGTGATCAGCATCATCCGCATCAAGCTCCCTGACCTGGACTCAATCTACAGTAAGTGGTACTGGGCCAAAGCCAGGAAGATAGTGAAGGACCTCAGCCACCCCAACAATGGACTGTTCTCCCTGTTGCGATCAGGAACGCGCTTCCAACACAGAAAGACTGAGGAGGAGCTTTATTCCCGCTGGCTATTCGGGTGCTCAGCCAAAGCGCGACATAGAACATAACTGATTGGACTTGCCTTTGTTTCCTTCACACCTGTGTTGGAGCACACTACTCACCACACTGCACATTTACAGTACACTACACCACATATGCTGCAGATCTCTCGCGTCAAGAGGACTAATGCACACCTTAAAAGCATTGACAATAACAATGCTGACCCACATTTAAACACCTTATTCCATGCCTCATGTTCCACTCATACTGTCATATCTACATGCCAGACCTTAGGATATTTCCCCTTCTAAACATTCTTATATTGAATTTATATAAATATTTAATATTTTTGTATTTTCATTTTTTTTCTACTGCAATTTTAGTAAATTGTAAATTTGTGCATGTACCCCGTATTTAATTATTTTTAAATTTACATTTCTCTCTGTGCAATTTTTTCTGTTGCACTCTCCCCTACCTCTATTTTTTTTTAGGTCATGAACAAGCATTCCCCTGCATATGATACTGTGTATGGTTGTGTATGTGAGAAATAAAATTTACATTTGAGCCAAAATAAGAGAGAGAGAGAGTAAACAGGAAGTTTACAGTGTGGCTATATCAGTTAGGCTTACTGTAATAGTGTGTTTGTATGTAGGTGTGTGTGTGTGTGTGAGAGAGAGAGAGAGAGAGAGAGACCTTACACCAATCATGTCATTTTTCATACAAAAATAAACAGCATTAATACTTTATCTTTATGTCAAAATGCTACATTTGTTATAGCTAGAAGTATTGAGCTAGCAACTTAACCTGCGTTAGCTAGCTAATGCCACCTACTGTAGTATGCTAGCTCCTTCCCTACCCTCTCTACCAAACAAAAGCAAGAATGGACTACTAAACTCAATCAATTAGCATTCATTTCTTACCTTGTCTATTATTTCTGTTTTCTATATGGAGATCTCTGGTGACATGTTTTCACCATGTGACCATTTATAGCAAAAACAAAACAAAACTGACAAACAAACAAACATGCAACATTAAAGATTTAAGCTGAGGTTTAGCCATTGTAGCATTTGCATGTCAGTAGTTATAATGGTAAACCCCTTTAGGATTTGTTTATTAATTATTGTGTGATAATTAGCTTCTTTTATTTGCCCTCATTCTCTTCTAAACATTGTTTAGTTCACTATAGACTGTTTTTGAGCCTTCATAATGAATAAATAATTATAAATTAATTAATAAATTAATTAATATTTGATATTTACCAATAAACATCATATTAACTTTATTAATACCTTATCTTAGGTTATTAAAATAAAATAATAAAAAACCGTGGACTGTTTTGTTATTGCTAAAGTTAGCATTTAATGACCCCTTTAGCATTTAATGAGCACCTTTAGTTAGCAAAGTGATCCACTGTTGAAGGTGACTGAATTCTGTTGATAATATTTTGGATTTCTGAAAGTTTTTATATTTTTTAACATTTAACTATGACAGGGTGGACATGGTAAGCTTGAAAACATCAAACTTACAAACACAATATTATGGAAAATAGGAAATACAGTATTTCTAAATATTTATTGTCATTAAAGCAGTTGTTTTAACCTCAATGGAAGAAATAGAAAATGATGGTGATAATGTCACTGACTACACCAGCCAAAAACAGCTGAGCAGTTCCCCAGAATTACAGGGTGGACATGACTTTCAGGGATACATACAAAATGTTTATTATTATTATTATTATTATTATTATTATTATTATTATGAAAAAGGCACATAAAATATTAAAATGACTTAATATAAAATAACAGAAAACAGAACAATAAGACTATATAAGTAGTCCTATATACGTATTTACATTTTATCACTCAGTGAAGTTAGCAGAGCAGCATGTGGGACAGGACAAAATGACAAAGCAAACGGTATAAAATGAGGGAAACTTGTAATTGTACTGATATGTGTCTAAAAGTTTGGTCATTTTTATAATAAATCCTCAGAATTTCATTCTTTTGCTAGTTCTTTTGGTAGTTTATGATAACTGGATGATTTCGATGAGGACCCTGAAGGCACTTTATGGTGATATTAATCGGTTTACATTAATGGAGATGAGGATGAAGTATACTACGGATATGAAAAATGACTGACCTGTGACACGACCACGACCACGCCCACTTTCTCATACACTCACATTCATATCCATGTACTACGACAAAAAGCTTTACAGACAAAAACATCCATATTGCAAATCCAAAAATTCATTTTGTTAATAAATTTACACAAGGGAAGTGCATGAAGCGATCCATCATGCATATCGTCCACTGTACAAGCCTCTGGAGGCAGTGTTATGATCTGGCTTGAGTTGGTCAGGTCTAGACACAGCAACATTATGTGGCAACAAAATGAAGTCAGCTGACAACCTGAATGGAGTATTTTTCAAGTTGCCATTGTTGGGCCCTGGAGCAAGGCCCTTAACCCTATCTGCTTCAGGGGCACTGTATCATGGCTGTCCCTTCGCTCTGACCCCAGTTATGCTGGGATATGCGAAGAAAGAATTACACTGTACAGTAATGTATATGTGACAAATAAAGGGTTAACTTAACTTAAATGCTTATTAGCAGCTGGTTAATATAGCACACATACAGGACAGTTGATTCAAAACCTGTCAAATAATGTGTTCTGCACAGTAATTGTGCTGTAATGAGGTTCTAAAGCATAACAAAGTTTATAATTCCTCTACAGTGCAGATGTTAAATTGAAATATTAGATTTCCTTGAATATATTGTATTGGTTACCACCTGCAATGCTGAGAAACAGGATGAGCCACCTCGGATCATGCATTTTTCCAATTGTTACATCTAGACGTAATCTTAACAGCCTAGGAGAGTCACATGAACCTACTGTATGTTAGCTTGTAGATATACAGGGATACAGCTTTATGTATATATCATATATATATTTGTTTGTTTTTTTCCTCTATTTATTGTATAGATCGAAGTGATGTGTTTCTTTAGGAGTGTCATGTAATATAAGCTACAAGGAAACAATATAACGTTTAAGACAAACAAACACAGAGGACAGCGCTAATGAGATCAGATAACAGTGTATCGGAGGAAACAGATCTGATAACAGCGTATCTGAGGAAGTGCTGATTGAAGATTGGAGCTGTAAATACCGCATGTCTCACGTTAAAATCCTTGATTTTCAGCCACTGATTAGGAAAAATTAAAGAAAGAACCTTCACACGAAGCTCAAACAAGATGTCATTTCCAGCAAGTCAAATTCAGACATAGGGTGAGAACATAAAAGGAAGGAATGAAGCAGATAGAACCACATGCTCTGCATTTTTCTCTCTTGGTCTCTAACACCACCACCAGCCCGAGCACACCAAGCCATAAAGCTATCGCTTTTAAAGTTCTGAGTCACACCTTGTGTTACACAGCAATCGGAATGTAACCTTCAGAAAACTTGTAAAGCTACAACCCTCCGTCTTCAGCATGCACTTAATCTTTACGAGCGTTCCGGTCCACACCTTTGCTAAGCGGTTTAACCCCGCCTACTAGAGACTGGAGAACACCTCTCTATCTCTCTATCTCTCTCTCTCTCTCTCTCTCTATCTATCTATCTATCTATCTATCTGTCTGTCTGTCTGTCTGTCTGTCTGTAAATCTTACTATTCCTGTACATTTTAAACATTTGACCTGCAACACATTTTTTTCCCCTTCAAATAACCTCATCGACCACCCATTATCCCCACACACACACACAAACTGATATGTCCTAATATCTATCATTGTGCAAGCCTGGCCTCTATTTTCCCGTCACTCAAAAGTAAGTGTCTAATCTCCTTTTCCCTAAAGCAAGCATTTATCTCTCTCTTTCTCTCTCTCTCTCTCTCACACACACACACACACATACACAGACACCAGACGCACTGGTCTGCCCAGGCAGAGACAGATTTTAGGCCTGTGTGCCAGTCCCTGGTGCAGAAACCCAACTGTCATCTGTCGTCTGGTCAGCGTGAGGTTGGCAGATCTGGGAGCCACCATCATCGGAGAAAAGAAAGTTAGCAGGGTACAATCCCAGCGATCTGTAGATGTCATGCAGCCTGTCTGCGGGTAAATTTAGTCACATTTGATGTGTGTGTGAGTGTGTGTGTGTGCGTGTGCACTCTGAGGGAACACAATGCCATCATGCTTCTGACTCCATCCACAGCTCTCTCTCTCTCTCTCTCTCTCTCTCTCTCTCTCTCTTCCGAGTCTCATATATCATCTCTCATACAGTTTATCGACTTCCTGTCAACCTCTTCCACGTGTTATTTATAGACTCTCCTACATTCAGGCCACCTAACTCTTCCTTTAACTGTCTTTCACTTTACTGTTATGACACGTAGATCGTTTCTGGCATCCACAACTGCATGCAGAAATAGAATCGCTGGTCCAATGAGTGCAGCCCAGCCGGATGAATTACTCTATCATCCCTGTTTTGTTTTTTTTTCCCCAAAAATGCATTTGGAGGAGAAACTAAAAGTAAAAAGTACACACATTGAACAGGTTTCTCAACTGATCCTTAACATCTGCAAAACAGTAGGTGCATTTCTCAAAACAGTTAATACGACCAGCGAATCATAATGCATTACCTGCACAACCATGCGCTGTAACTTGAACAAAATAATCAGTCTATCTTTTAAAAGTAATCAATTTATGGCCTTGTGTCATTGTTTATGAAGCAGGTAGTCACAATGCTTAGTCATCTTGTCAATATAACGGTGTACTCTGTAAGGATTTGATGACAATGATTGACAATCCACAAAGATCCACTTTGTCTGTATGGCATTTATCAACACACAGTACAATGTTTTGCACATTATTGTATGTGGAAGATGAAGTCACTGTCACTTTATATTATAAAAATTATAATATAAAAACGATATAGAAACAAAAAAGACAAGACTTTTTTTTTTTTTTTTTTTTCAGGGTTGAGGGTTCGAGTGCCCCATCAGTGTGCAGTTTGCATGGTCGTTCTCCCTGTGCTTTCCTCCGGGGACTCTGCTTTCCTCATACAGTCGTGTAGACGTGTGCTTGCTTGTGCCCTGTGAGGGATTGGCACTGTATCCAGTGTGTGTCCCAAGTCCCCTGAGACAGACCTCATGTGACCCTGTACAGAATAAGCAATATAGGACGTGAGTGAGTGAGTGAGTGAGTGAGTGAGTGAGAGTGTCTTACCTTACACCACTGTACAGCACAAAGACACATTCAGAAAAGTACATGCAGCATAATATAAGGAATTACAGTTCAGTCTTTCTACACCTCCTGATGTTCCTGTCTGTCAGGCCACATATTCCCGGCAACATCATAATACAGGACTGAAAAAAAAAAAATGTAAGTGTCTTATCACTATAAGATATTTTGGAAACCCGGTTAGGGAAGTCAAGATTTGCCTGAGAGCATTTCATCATTTCTGAACACATTTACAGGAAAAGAAATCTAATAGAAATGTAGAGAAAATACGATTGACAGTTTATGACGGCTGGTTCAACCATTTACATGTACATGTTACACTACAATGATCGAACACCTGGGTGTTTTGGGTGTTAAGGCTATTTAAAAGAGAACAAGTAAAGTACGTTTTGATCAACATGACATAAGCAACTGATAATGCATGAAAGAGCAGAGAGTTACACACTGCAAAAATGACGTCTGAGCAAGTGAAATATTCTTGAATCTAGATTCAATTCTTGTTCTGTTATTTCTTAAAATAAATTTAGAACAAACCAAATATAAGATTCATAAATTTATTTCTAGTCAACGTTTCAAAAGTTGTAAGCAAATATATATACAGTATATTGATATATTGATTTATCTTGACAGAAAACTTTGCTTTTTTCAGTAATTTTGGTAAAAATTGTAATTAAATATGATTATAAAATAAGCTTAATATTGTTATTTTGGTTTGTAGTCATTTTATTGTAAGAAACTGTTGATAAATGTAACTATATTCACAATATTTTCCCTTAGCTTTTATTTTTTGCATTGCATGAATGTGCATAAATTTGTTCAAAACAATGACAAATTGCTTTTATGATGTGCCCATGTGACCAGTTGTTTTAAGAATTTCAATATACCAAGGCAACTGAGAAAAACGGCAGAAAATGCACTAAATGGGAAGAAGGAGTTATAACTTTTTTTCAGTTGTATTGGCATATTTTTCCAGATTTTGTATTGCCTGAGCTTTAATCAAGCCAATTAGATTTTCCTCCCTAATGTGACCTCACATACGAAGAACATAAACACTGAAATGGCGCATTTGGAGGAGTGAAACCGAGCGAGTGTGAGGTATGAAAATATGTTATCTGGCTATTTCAGCTGGAGCAATAACACACACACACACACTTTTGGGAAAAGCTCTGATACCTGTGTTAACCTGTTAAAGAATTAGTAAAATATGGGACCTTAAAACTATAAAAACCATTGAAAAAATGTAAACCTTTGAAGTCTGAAAAAAGTTGCGCAAAAAGTATGACTTCCTGTCTTTGTCTTCATTCATAGCCTCATATCTTGTGAAAAACAGGCTATCTGTTCCAAACCGTCAATCATGCTCAAGCTCTGGAAATACTAGGTGTGTGTGCATGTATGTGTGTGTGTGAGAGAGAGAGAGAGAGAGAGAGAGAGAGAGAGAGAGTAGTGGGAGGTTCCCTATGTTGTTCTTGGGCACTGGAGGTTTTCGAGGAGTCCTGCGGTCTGGAAGAAAGAAGCTTATATCCCTGTGATCTGTCAGGCAGAAAGATAGAGACGGTGAGAGAGAAACACAGAGAGAGATAGAGGGATAGAAACGGACAGTGTAGTTCACAGAGAAGGAGAGAGAGAGAAAAAAAAGGGTGACAGATAGCTTGCTGCGTGGGCGACAGTAGGGCACAGAGATGAGCACTTCATGCCAGGGAATACGAGCGAGAGAGAGCAGAGGATAACAGGAGAGATGGATAAAGAGGGACGAGGATCGGGCGCAGGGGGCCACCACCCCACGGATTGAGACGTATCCCACATTGCCCCGCTCTCCACGGGCGCAGCGGGGACTTGACGTGGCGCTGGCCCTGGCACAAAAGAGCTGTGGAAAGGGGCGCCAGACGCTGCGTGGCACGGTTGCTCGGAAACGGGCAGTCGGGGGTTGGCACGCCGGTTCTGTGTCTGCAAACATGCACACATAGAATCAGAGATGTTGCCGTTTGATCCTCGCTGGAGGAGAGCAATCAACTCTTGACTCACACACTCCTGACACTCACTTGCTCTCTCTCTTTCTCCCTCACACACACACGCGCACACACACACAGAGCAATCTTGTATGCTTTTTTTATTGTGTGTGTTTTCCATTACAGTCATGTCAGAGAAGATTGCTCTGTAAATGATGTGGTCACAACGATTAGTCCTGTGTGTGTGTGTGTGTGTGTGTGTGTGTGTGTGTGTGTGTGTGTGTGTGTGTGTGTGTGTGTGTGTGTGTG
>JAQQZT010000012.1:29806575-29816758 GCA_030068275.1 Clarias platycephalus | reverse complement strand
ATATCTTTGGACTGTGGGAGGAAACCGGAGTACCCGGAGGAAACCCACCAAGCACAGGGAGAACATGCAAACTCCATCCACACAGAGACAGGAATCGAACCTGACCGGGAATCGAACCCGGACCCTGGAGGTCTAAGGTGACAGTGCTTAAAACATGTCCTCACTCACGTTAAATAGTTATAAATAGATGGTGATTTTCTCCTCATTTCTCTTCAACTTCACAATTTCTGGATTTCTGGAGACAGTCTGCTTGGTCTATGTAAACTTATGACCCATTGGAATTCTGATATGAGAATATAAATCAGAAATAAATCTGTTGTTAACAGTAATTGATTATTATTGATGAGAACCGAGTAGATACCCTTAATTGATTTGTCCAAAGAAATATGTGTGAAAACCTCTTCAGCCTGGGTGTATGTAAAGTCCTGGCCTTGACTGTATCTTAAATAAATAAAGAAAAAAATGTGTTCGAAGTGTGTTTGGCTTGTTGGGTCATGTTCGGCTCCTGGCTGGCTGGGATGTTATCACATATTTAAAATTGTCTGATGTTGGATTATTCATTATAACATCCATTTGCACATCATCCACAAACTCTGTCTGAAGGGTAAAAAAAAACCAACAACAACTCAGAATTATGACATTAAGTGTACTGGCAACATCTGGAGTTCACATTACCAGCCAAGACACACACATACACTGTACATTTCAGTGGACAGAGTGGACACCTCATTAGTCCAAAAGGGGAAATATATCCAGTGACCTATTGTGTCTCAGCATCCAGGGCCATGTGTTTGTTTTTGAGGTGTGTCTTCTTTGTTCAGTGGAATCAAAGTTTGGGGGAAAAAATGTGCACATGTGAGAGGTTATAATAACATTGAAAGTGAAAGGAAAGAGACGGTGAGAGAGAGACAGAGAGAGAGAGAGAGAGAGAGAGAGAGAGAGAGAGAGAGAGAGAGAGAGAGCGTTCAACCATCTGTATGCTAATCATGAAACAATTGGTTAAACTTTGATCACCTATGACTTCTACCTCTCCTCTCCTGTTGCTCGCACACACACACACACACACACGCTGGATTTCAGCCTGGGTTTCTCCTTTTAGCACCTGACGTGAGACAGATGGCACCTCCACCCCTCCGTCGGCGGTGCCCTGTTGGACAGGGGCATATTAACCCTGGCATGCTTTTGTTTGGGTGGCGGTGCTGCATGTTTCTGAGGATTAGCTTCGGCTCTTACAGAGCCTGTTGGATTAAATGGGCTGGACGCTGGTCCGGTCTCTACCTCTTTACTCTACTGTCTGTCATCCCCTTGCATCGTGCTCTTTCCTCTGATCCAGTTCCATCAGGGCAAAGGAGAATGAAAGGTTATAAACTGTTCATAACATGTACTGTACGTGAACAAGCAGAATGGAATAAGAACACTGGAGAATAATTGAATCTCGTAGTTTTAAACGTATTCCATCCTAATAATGATCACCAGGGAGATTTTAACCAACTGGTGGTAAATAGTTTGATATTTAAATGTTAACACATGTCTCACACACACACACACACACAAACACACACAAGAGTGACATGCAGTTGTCATTATTCACCTTATTAACAGGGTGAAGAAGGACAACCATTCTGAAGCTAATGCGTGTTAATCAGTGATTCAAAAACAACCCACAGAGAGGGAAAGAATATCTGTGTGTGTGTGTGCGTGTGTGTGTGTTGTATCTCGCCTTTGTATCTCTATGCAGCTCAGTTTGTGCTCATGGTATTGTCTTGAGCTTTTGATTTTTTTGTAGTTTTTCTCCATAACTAAGTGAGATAAGCCATCAGCCAGATGGTACAGTGGGGTCTCCCGTGGTTACTTCATCTTACACACACACACTCGTAGAGGTAGAGAGAGATCTCAGACTGTTATGTAATCACTCCATAGCCTCCAGACTCCCAGAGGAGTTTACTTTCTCACTCACTTTTTCTTTTTTTCTTATAATTTTTTTTTCTATATGTCTGCCCTCTCCTTCTCTCTCTTTTTATCCTTTACCTTCTTCATATTGGTTTATTCTTTACTCTGTTAGCACACACACACACACACACACTTTCTCACCATGCGGCCCAGAGTCGCATCTCAAACTCTTTCCTCGATATTACACACCCCAGTCACGACAGGCCCTGGGCACAAAGGACAGAAAAGGACAGAACACACACACACGCTTGCACATGTACACACACACACACACAGAGAGAGAGACACACACACGCAGAATAAAATGCGCTCTCGCTCCAAGTGCGCCACGCTGCAGCTGCTCCAGTTTCCATGGCGACCCTTCGAACAATGAGGTAAGGAGCGGCGTTTTTTGTGTATGTGTGTGTGTGTGTAGCACGCTTCAATGTCGCCTCTTGGTGAGAGAGAGCGTGTGTGGGTTTTGTGTGTATGTGTGCTTGTTCCTAGAAGTGCATCTGTCCATGGCCTATACTTTTACAACCACTTTGTGTTGTGTGTGTGTGTGTGTGAGGGAGATGGAGAAAGAGAAAGCATAAAGAAGGACACTCTCGTCTTCTGAGACTCAAACAGGAGGAATGAACAGTGAATAAATCATCTGATGAAGTAAATATTAGCACGCGCATTAATATGGAATACGAGGGTTGAATCCTGTGCATGACGTGAACACGTGGACAGTACAGCGGCACGCGGAGGCTATAAGCGTGTATCCTCATGAGAAAACGTTATAATTCAAATGTGAAATATGAACTGGGAGAGAATCATCTGGGAGACAGACTCATTAGAAAAAAAAAATTAAACACTTTTTTTTTTTTTTTAGTTCGTTTTTCACTGACCTAGATGTTATGTCTATATGACGTGCTCCATCCATCCTTCTAGGAACCTCTGTAGTCCATCTAAGGACCATGGAGGTTACCATTGTATTTCTTCCCATTTTTACACCTGTGGTAGGACAACATTCACACACTAGGTGTAATCTGGAAACATTGGTTAGGCTAACCTGCATGTTTTTGAACTGTTGGAGGAAACCGGAGTCCCTGGAGGAGAACATGCAAACTCCATGCACACAGACCCCGAGGTGGGACTCGAACCTTCGACCCTGGAGGTGCGAGGCCACAGTGCTAACCACTAAGCCATCGTTCTGCCATATGATGTACTGTATATAATTAACCCTTTAAACTCTCCTTAGGGAGTACTGGAGGTGTGTGCGTATAACTCTCAAGTCAGAAACAGTATTTTCAAAGTCTATTTATTTTTTTTCCAAAATGAGGTATTTCAAAGTGCTATGAGTTGCAGCACTAAAATGTACGCTTAGAAAACGAAAGAGAGAGAAAGAGATTGAGAGAGAAAGAGAGAGACAGAGAGAAAGAGAGAGAAAACATTCCCATTGACCCAGTTCTATGAACCCGATAGGTACAAATATATAAAAAAAATCAAGGGAGGGAGAAGGGAACAAGGTAAATGTAGATAGAGAAATTTCTGTACAAAAAGGAAAAAAAGAAAAAAGAATGAACGCAAAGAGCGAAGAGATAAAACAGGATAGTGATATCTACTCAACTCATTTTCATACGAAAATATAAGTATCGATTTTTAGTATGTATCAGAAGCACACTAAAGCGTAGGTGTACAAATTAGTAAGTATCGTGTGATGAACAAAGAACGGTAATATGAAACTGAAAAATAAAACAACAACGTTATATTACAAAGTTCCTCATAAATCGAGGGTCATACAGTACTTAATAACGGTATATAAACTTCCAGTCTAGTAATTTTCTTAGAAAAACCCAAAGACGGTTCTGTGTACAAAAAACATAAACGAAAAAATAATAAAAACAAGGCAGATTGATAGTATTTTGCTTTACTGACATCAAGGTGCTCAGAGGTATATCTGGAGTTAAAAGCACCAGAAAGACAGAGGTGTGTGTGTGTATGTAAGTGTGTGGGACAGACAGTGTCGAGTCCTAGTGAACTGACTCCCTGATCATGTCCCGCCTTTTTTTTTTTTCTTTTTTCCACGTTAAATATTATTTGCTTTTTCGTGTCGTTTGCAAAGTGAAGGCAAAGTGGGCGTGTGTTGTATTGCGTGCTCCTCGTCGACTTCCACGTTCCTGAATAGAAGTTCGACAAAAGTCTAAGAGAGGAAAGGGTTTGAAAACCCATTTATACAAAAAAAAAGTAAGAAATTAGGATGGAATAAGGGACCATCCTTGTACGTTCTCTTTTCCTCGATGTGACTGGAATGACAAAAGTAAACCCGAAACATTCTAGACGTCCAAAAAATGTGCAAAGAAAGTGGCAGCAGTGAGTGTCCATAAGTTTTTTTTCGGGGTGGGGGGCAGGCTGTTCAGGCAATTAGCCTCCAGCCATGAGTGCTAAAGGTTAGCATGGAGCAGGCTAGCGAGTCCTGGCTTGCTCCAGGCGGCGGAGGAGCTGTTGCCGTCTCGCCTGGAGCTTGTCCTTTTCCTGACGGAGCCGAAGCTCCTGGGCCTCGAGTGTACACACGTACTCTGCAGCTTTCTTCAGGATCAGGACCTTGGCTGCCTTGTCATTTTTAGCTAGCTCAGGCAGCTGATCGCGCAGCGTCAGGAAGCTGGAGCGCAGGTCGTTGCGTCGTTGCCGCTCCAAGATGTTGTGGTTGCGCCGTCGCTCGTTGTCCTCTGAGTCTGAGCCTGAGCCGCTTTTCCTGACCCTCTGAGCCGCGTTCAGCGAGATCGGTAAACAAGTGTTGGTCTTAGCGCTACGCTGGGAGTTTGTGCTGGAGCTACCGCTGCTATCGGATCTCTGTTTTTTGCTCGGGGGAGCGGAGGGAAGGTCCGAGTCGTCGGAGTATGGCGAAGGCGCTGCGTAGTTGTGCTGCTGCTGGTGGATGGAGGCGGCCGCTGTCCTTTTTAAGATGAGCTCCTGGGGCGCCCGGCTCGCACCCGGATTTAGCCGGCTCGCCGATGATGAGGCCTGAGAGCTGAAGTTCTTGCTAGCGCTGGATCGTCGCTTCTCGACTGTTACTACGTCGATCTCCTCTTCGTCTTCGTCTTCTTCTTCCTCCTCCTCCTCGTCCTCTTCCTCGTCATCTTCGTCTTCATCATCCACATCATCGTTATCATCTGAAAGTACAGATAGGATATGTGTTAACATGTTTCACAAGTTTCTACTGTGTGTATTACAGATAAACACGACGAAGCATTTGATGTTGAAGTATTTGTGTAAGAAGTTGTTTGTTAATTTTTCTGTGTGTGTTGGAGAGAGAGAGAGATAGAGGATAAATGATTTACACAAACAGGTAACATGTCGGGACTTTGATGCTACTTGTATCTTTTTTATTACACCCTTTCACAAACCTGAACTTTGATAAGGCGTTGTGTGGGTGGGTGGGTGTTGAGCTTTGTTCAGCAGTCATTCTGCTGTGAGAGTGTAACGGCCAGTCCAGGTGCAGAGACAGAACGCAGAGAAGACGCAACAGCCTCCGGGTCGCATTTATGAGATAATGGAGGTGATTATCAGCTAAGCCGCTCATGAAGTGTGTTTGCCATTAACTGAAATCTCATGGCCTCACACTTCAAACGTGCTCCGCAGGAACCCGTCTGTGTGTGGCGGGACCAGGCGGATTTATGGAAAAGTAAAGAAGATCTCTTTCTTTCCTTCGTTTTTTTTCTTCTTCACTTCTGCCAGAGGCTATGTTTTATTTTGGACTGGGCGGGGAGAGAGAGAGAGAGAGAGGTCTACATAGTGAGAGTGCAGGGGTGTTGTAATCACGAGCGGCGATTATTCGCGGGCTTTGGCCAGGCCCTGAGACACGTGACTTGGAGTGGTTCCAGACGGACAGCTGAAGGAAGATCGCGCTCGTTCAAAGCTGTAAAGAGAGACGGCTGGTGTTTTTCCCCCCATTATTATCATTCTGAAGCCTTCGGCAAGTCTCCCTGCCTGCCAAGTGGAACCCACAGTGGTATGCTCACTTTCTCTCTCCCTCCCTCTTTCTTTACACACCACCTTTATGCAGACCACACGCCGGAACTCAGTGCCAGGTCTCACACTCATACGCACGTGAGACGGCCAATCCAGATTTGCATACGAAACAACGGCTTCGTCTGGACAGGAAGTGCCTTATTGTATCAGTGGATTTTTCTTACATTCTCAGCAAAACACAGCCTCGCACGCTCATACAGAAGCCCCAAACATGAAGGTTCAGATTATTATATTGTAGCAGAAATAAAGGGGAGGGGGCTGTTCTGAAAGATTTCTACACAAAGCCTTTTCCAAAAAGATTGAACTCTCCCATGTTTCGTCACATAAGGAACGAGTTAAGAATGCATTAAGACACTAGATTGGACATTGTTTTTTTTTTTTTTACATACGTCTTATTTCACACCACTGCTTTGGTACACAAATCTACCCCGAAGCTCTGGCTGGAACATCATCCCTCCACACAAAAGGAGCTGGTGTGTTTGTTTTCAAGCCCGTTCCAGACAGATCTTCTCTTAGTGCCACCTAGTGGACATGTGCACAGACGTAACGCTCTGACATAACGCGCCCACCGTCAGCACGAGCAGCAGGACCCAGTGACCCCAGCAGTAATCCGATTGAGCAGCTGTCATGTGAGCTCTCCAAATTAACCCAATAACACTTGCTCACAACAGATACACGATTTACAGTTTGCATTGTGGACAAATCACGGTTTTACACTTTAATGATCACTCTTGTGAGGGGAATGTTTTTTTTATTTTTTTTTAAGACAATGCACTGGTGGGAGTGACTGTCCAGTGCGTATAAACCAGGGTGTGTGTGTGTGTGTGTGTGTGCATGAGTTATCACACCAGGTGATGATGATGATGTTTGCTTACCGGAGTCGCTCGGGGTGTCGTCCGCGCGCCCGTCCACAGATGCGCTCCGGGTCAGGTTTGCGCTCTGCGCTCCGTTCCTTTTGTTCACCGGGAAAGGGAAAACCACAGCGGGGTCCACGCACTCAGTCGCAGCCCTGTTCGCCTCGGGCGCCTTCACGGCGCTGCTTTTAAGTCCAGGCGCTCCAGAAGAGGCGGCGGCGGCGGCGGTGGTGGTAGTGGCGGCGGCGGCGGATCCCGAAGAAACGGCGCGGCCGAGCTTCTCGTTGACGACGCGCTCGAGCTTCTCGCGCGCCGAGAACCCGCTCCACATGCAGTCCTGCAGGATCACCGGGTCGTCGAGCGCGCACGCGCCGAACAGGTCGCTCTCTGGCGCGCGCCACGCTTCGTCCTCCGCGTCCTGCGGCGGGAGAAGCAGCAGCTCCGACGCCCAGTCCAGGGGATCTCCGAGTCCGAACACACCCGGAGACGCGCACTCGAGCCCCGCGTCACCGCTGGCCAGCGCCGCACGGCTCGGGGACCGCGGCGGCGTGGGCAGCAGCTCGAATTTTTTCCAGATGTCTTCACCGGGACCGCACAAGTAAAAATCATCCTCGTCCGGGTAGAAACACGGCTGGAAGGAGTCAAACTCCAGGTCGGAGTTTTTCATCACGGCTGGCATTGTGTTCTTTATAACAACAAACTGTAACAGCGAGAGAGACAAGAGAGAAGGGAGAGTTGATTAGAGATCTGTACAATACATGACGCATGAGTTCATGCACAAAGAAGATTGTCGAATAGTTACAATAATCAGAATAGCAAAGGGATCTAATAATCTGCCTTCTTCACCTGACTGTCAGGTAATTCCTCTTTACAGCCCATGAGCTTCACACACACACACACACACAAACACTGTAAGTCAATCAATCCACATGCTCTCCAAAAAGAATAAACAAAAGAATTAACCTAAAGTGTTTCCTACCTCTGCTGCTGCTGCCGGTGTGCGTGTGTGCGTATGTATTTATATGTGTGTGTCTTGTTTCGTGTCTTATTATTATTATTATTATTATTCGAAGGCAGACGCGGTGTCGAAGCGTCTGTCTCGCGCGCGCCTCCTTACTGCGCCCGTGCTGGACCCGCGAGCCGCGCTGCCGAGTTGCATTCTCTCCAACCGCCACGAGCGCGCACTTTTCTTAGACGCGCAGACCCCGCCCACCAGAAAAGGGGGCGTCGCTAGTTGTATTTTTTGAAACCAATCCAGCGCAAGCCGTTTGATTTATTGCCACTGCGGACTGCCTGTGAAGTGCATGTTGTTGTTGTTGTTATTTTTTTTTTTTTTGTGAAAGACTTGCATATTCACAGCAACACGGAGGTGTTTCATTTCAGCCTCTTGTGCCAAAAACAAAGGTGCATCTGTGCGTGCCGCGATTCACACCAATGAACTACAGGTTTTTATGTAGATAGAAATATATATGACTCGAGGCAGCTTTTATTGTTAGGGCTCGGGAGTGAGGTCATCACTAAAGTCGGGTTCACGGTGCCTCCATGTGGACAAGAAGTGCATTTCTCCTACCAGGCTGCTGTGGAACCCCCAACTCACAACTCACAAAGATACCTCTGCATCTCTGTCCAGATAGGTGTACAGCAAATACAACACAATTCAATGAAATTTTATTTTAATGCATATAGCGCTTTTAAGAATGCTCATTGTTGCAAAGCAGCTTTGCAGATTGAACATAAAATGATGGAATTGAGTAGGGAATGAGTGAGAAACCGAGTATGAATCAAAATAATCAGATTGTCCCTGATGAGTAAGTTAAGGGCGACGGTATTAAGGAAAAACTTCCTGACATGGCAGTAGGTGGAAACCTTGAGAGGAACCAGGCTCAACAGGATGATTATCATCCTCATCTGGGTGATTATCAGATTTGCAATATTAAATTATTAGAAATTTTACATTGTAACAAAGCCATGGTCTTCTTGGAGGTTCTTGGAGCTAGCCTGATATGTTTTAAAGAGCAACACCTTGATTTGTATATATTTTTTAAATGTTACAAAAACCTAATTGGTTATTAATATTATTACACTACATGGACAAAAGTATTTGGCCAAATCTGCAACAACATTGTAACCAAACACATATACTTCAATATGGAGTTGGTCCACAAGATGTTGCAGTGTTTCTGTGGGAATTTGTGGCCATTCATTCTGTAGAGCATTTATGAGGTCTGGCGCTGATGTTAGACGAGAAGGCCTGGCTCTCAACCTCCGTTCAAGTTCATCCCAAAGGTGCTGGATGGGGTTGAGGTCAGGACAAGTTCCTCCACACCGAACTCATCAAACCCTTCACTGTGGATAAGGGGCCTGATTGAAACACCTGAATTCAATAATTAACAGGTTTGGTCAAACACTTTTATTCATATAGTGTATTTCTTTAAATATCAGTTAATACAAGTGGATACATAAACTAGCCTTCAGGTCGTCTGTAGAAGATCTTTAAGACTCTTTAAAAAATGTTTTATGAAAATTATATAGCTATTCGCTCCATGATGACTTTAAGAAATTATACTTTAAGAAATCCCTAATTTCTGTCTAGTTTATATGGTTCTGAAGATGTCCTGCCGTACTACCTGTACCAACTGGTTTCAATTCAATTGATTTTTATTTATATAGCACTTTTAACAATGGTCATTGTCGAAAAGCATTTTTAAAGAATAAAAAAAAAAAATAGGGAAATGAGTGAGAAAATGTGTATAAATCAAAACGATCAGATTGTCCCTGATGAACAAGATGAGAGTGATGCTGGGAAGAAAAAACTCTGACTGATATGATTGACTGATATGTGATTAGAAATTTTGGTGATAACAAATAGCAGGAATTGATCTGTAGTCATACTGAGTGTAGGAGTGTAGGAAATTCAACAGGAGGGTATAACAGGAGAGGTGTTTATGTTAGTATGGAGTCCATTTTCGTTATTTTAGATTTTTAGAATTTTAGTCCGGAACTATTGAGCGACTGAAGTCATAAGTCATCAGAGAACATCTGTCTGCATCAGCCGTGTCCAAGACCATCCTCATGTCAAATGGAACCGCCCCCAGTCAACACACGAATCCCAAGCAGACCTCAAGATCTCCTGTCAGAAGCGGAGCACCAGGATGAGTCAGCCAGGTCCGGAGGGCAGAGGGGGTCTGGATCACTGGCAGCTCAGGAGCGGCAAGTAGGTAAGAGAGAGGGAAAGGGAGAGAGAAGGTCTAATGACATTACAATGAGATGCGGAATGATGATTGTTTTTTTTTTATTTTTTACAAACAGCAGTGGTGTCAAAAGTATTCACATTCATTACTTGAGTAGAAGTATAGATACTAGGGTTTAAAAAGACTTCTTTA
>JAQQZT010000012.1:29791861-29806475 GCA_030068275.1 Clarias platycephalus | reverse complement strand
TTAAAATGTAAGGAGTAGAAAGTACAGATAATTGCATGAAAATGTAAGGAGTAGAAGTAAAAAGTCGGCTGAAAAATAATTACTCCAGTAAAGTTTAGATACCCCAAATTTCTACTTAAGTAAGGTAACGAAGTATTTGTACTTTGTTACTTGACACCTCTGACAAACAGGAGGCCAAAATGTACTTTTGTACATATCCACTGGTCACCCGCTGCTGAAACTCGGATGGTATTTCAGAGCCAGGTATCAGTTATAAATGAGAACACTACAAAAGCAACTGATGTATTTAATTTTAAGCATAATTTGTGGCAAAACTATATTATTGGCTGCAAACATACAGAGTTGGATTCAGGTTTTACTAGTACTAGAGAAAAGTATGTGTTCAGCATTGAGTCTTACTTAACCAGGGTGAAACTATGACGACTTGCTTTTATCTTGGACTAGAGTTGATGAATTATGATGAATTTTATCTGACCAGGAATAACAAAGAAAAAATGCTCCCATGGGGAAACTCACTGATACCAAAAGACAAAAGCACAAGCGGAGAACAGCCTTCTGTGGTTAACCATCCAATTAGCTCATGTTGTCCAATAGCTAGTGACGTGTTATGAGGGGGGCGTGATAACTGGAATAGAGAGGTGGAGCAAATCATAATAAACCCGTTAGCTCAGTGTTCTACCCAGTCCAATGTGTTGGTTGTCTAGAAACCTACTGGCTCCGATTTCCAGTAAATGTACTTAAAGCATCCAGGTGCATCAAAGACTATTTAAATAGAGGTGCATACTAAAACAACAACAACAACAAACTTTAGCAAAACTTACCGTAGAGTTTACTTTCTTTTTTATTAGTCCACAAAGAAACTAAGTATAAAAAGATACAAAAGATTTGTCCACCCCTGAACACAGGTCTTTAAATTATTTGAAGGTCTACATGCTGTCTTTAGCTGGTGTTCTTCACTTATTGTACATGCATAACAGCTATGATAAGAGTTTTATTTCTAAACAAGCCTCTTCATCCTATCATTTTAGTGCCTGTGACTGCGAGGATAAATACTCCCAGCGAAATTTGCTGCATCCTGGACGAAGTCCAAGTGAGTAGCCAAATACTTTGCCATATGCTCATAGTGAATTACATAATATCCTGACCTTTTATTCGACCTTTTATTTCACCCCAGCGCAGTAGGTTATGAGAGACTGGGATGTGCCATTTAATAAGGTTTCTTCCAGTTTCTCGTTCTGCAAACTGGGAGATATGGGAATAAAGGTGGGGGATGTGCTGGGGGGGAATTGGGGATCGGATCAGTCCCTGAAGAGTCCAGTCTCCATGACCCTAGTTACGACAGAACTTCCTGTGTGAAAGTGAGGGGGAGTGGGAAACCAAGCTGCTTGGTCCGGGAGTGTGTCCGGTTCTGTGTGTGTGTGTGCGCGCGCGTGTGTATGTGTGTGTGTGTCTATTTCCCCCTCCATCCTTCTCTGGCGTTGGGCAGTGGCTCTAACTCTGACAGACAGATGCCTAAATACAAGAATCCAATTAAATCAAAGTTAATGCTAATTAGCCGACATAATGTAGGTTATGATAATGGTTTCTTTTATTGAACTGTTCCATAGGACTTTTTTTTTTAAAAGGTTGAATGCATAAAATAACTTTTCGTTTAATCTAACACTTGTGTTGGGGATGCATCTTTACGAGTGAATGTTACAGCAGCAGCAGCAAAAAAAAAAAAAAAAAAAGCTATCCTTTGCTACTTTGGTGTCTTGCTTGGGTGTGTGCTGCTGATTATGGTTTAGTCACGTTTCGTTTCTACTAGCCTATCAATCCAAACTCGAGTCATTGCAAAGCAATACATAAGCACAGCACCTTTGACAATAAAATGAGTGCAAGAGTGTGTCCTGTGTTTTTCATGCTAGTGGGTGGAGATATGTCATGGATGCTTAGGCAATTGGGCCAGTTTGTATAAAACAATCATATTTAGAGAAAAGACAAAAGCAAATCCAGAAGCCTCAGTGACAACACGCTGCGAGACAATGGAGGCGTGCAGGCGAGCACATCAATAATACACACAATCGGAAGTCAGTCCAGGCTGCATGCTCTGGTATGCAGTGTGTGCCACTGTGCCACTCTAAAAAGCAGCAGGGGTTGAATA
This sequence comes from Clarias platycephalus, assembly GCA_030068275.1. Taxonomy (NCBI): domain Eukaryota; kingdom Metazoa; phylum Chordata; class Actinopteri; order Siluriformes; family Clariidae; genus Clarias; species Clarias platycephalus. The sequence goes on along the minus strand of JAQQZT010000012.1, from coordinate 29,804,332 downwards.
ATTTACACTCAAATTATTAAGTGTGTATATATATGCCTACTGTTTATATTTATACTTGTAACATAAAGATGATTTCAGAAATATTGGAGCAAATGATTCATGTAAAACACTGAGCAATCATTAAATAATAATAATAATAATAATAATAATAAATTAATTAATAAACAAACGAACAAACAAATAAAAAGACTATGAGTTTGTCCAAGATCCTTAACAAATTTAGTTTCCGCAGGTCTCAAACCAAGGCCTCCATGACTTGATAAAATTTCTTGTAAATGAAGGCATAAAATCATTTGACATTTACAGAGTTCAAGAACAAAGAGTTCAAGCACAGTGCAGTGGTGAGACTCTTACCTGCAGTAAAACATTTGAATGGTGTAAACGTTTTAAACAAGGCCATAAATGCGTGAATGACTGTCCTGGCTGTGGTGGATTGGAGTCCAAGGCAGTTGCTTCTGGGAAATGCCCAATTCTTAAAAATTGATGGATAACTAGTCACCGACTTGGAGAAGAGACGCATTCACACAATCACTCAATCATTCACAAACACCACTTGCATATTACAGGAACTCTGCTGGGAGTTACTGCCATGTCCACTGTACACTCCTGACCTCGCTCCAATCCACAATTTTTACACACTAGTATAAGGGCTTCACACAGGGCTTTCTAATTCTGATCAGTATGTCTATAATGTTGTTAAGCACCTCCAGGGTTGAGAATCAGAATCAGAAAGAGTTTTATTGCCAAGTACGCTTGCACGTACAAGGAATTTGTTTTAGTGAGCTTCCAGAACAAACAGCATGACACACACACACACACAAAAACAGAAAAAGGTTAACATCAAATGGAGTACGGTGTGAGATACTTTCAGATAAGTTACATAAATATCTGTGGTATTGCACAGTGAGAAGAATGTTTAGCTGTTCATGAGGTAAATTGCCTAAGAAAAAACCTGTTCTTGTGCCTGACTGTCCTGGTGTTCGGTGCTCTGTAGCTAAGGTTGCTGGGGTGTGAGGTGTCCAAAGTGATATTCCAAGCCCTTTTCTTCACTCTGGATATATACAGTTCTTGCAGCATGGGCAGAGGAGTGCCGATAATTCTTTCAGCAGTCTGAACCATCCTTTGTAGTCTTCTGAAGTCTGCTTTCGTAGCTGAGCCGAACCAGACAGTTATTGAAGTGCACAGGACGGATTCAATGACGGCTGAGTAGAACTGTGTGAGCAGCTCCTGTGGCAGGTTGAACGTCTTCAGCTGGCGAAAGAAATACAACCTTTGATGGGCCTTTTTAACAATGTGAATGTCCCACTTCAGGTCCTGAGAGATGGTCGTGCCCAGGAACCGGAATGACTCCACTGCTGAGGGTTTGATTCCCACCTCAGGTCTGGGTGGTGAGGAGAGAGAGAACGAGAGAGAGAGAGAGAGAGTGTGTGTGTGTGTGTGTGTGTGAAGGGGCATAGTGTCAAATTATGCGCGCGCACATACTGTACATAATGACAGGCAGAAACAGAGAGAGAGAAAATGGATCTTTAACCTCTCTAATGAGACTTTCTATTGCTTTACACACGCGAAGACACGTATGTTATAAGAAACAGAAAATAAAATATGTTTTATGCGCACACACATGGTCACAGTGTTATAGTAAACAGTACACGCGTGCACGGATGTTGATTATACCAGTAAGAGTAGCGCACTAAGACCCAGCACGGGAGACGATTACCCACAGTTCCACACCTCAAGAGAGAGAGAAAACATTGGCTCAGTTGTGATCACGTGACGCTCGGCGTCAAACCAAGAAGCGCATGCGTGCTACATGATCCTTGGCACTCGTAAACCAAGACTTGCTCGTTTTTCAAGTCAAAATTTATTCAAAATCTTTGCTCGTGTTGCGGAACGGAGTTACTCGCAATCCGAGGTTTCACTGTATTGTGTTGTGAACATGAAATCACTCATGTGAAGAGTTCTGTTGTGGTACTCCACATTTTTTTCAGCTACATTGAAAGCTATGCTATCAGTTAACTAGTTAAGAATTTAACACGCTTGGAATACTAACTTATATTTATACTTATATTGATTTAACAAACCTATGACTTAAAGAGAACCTAGCTAGTTAATGCTAAACTGCTAGATCATGTTCTTACTGTGGTGCTACGGTGGATATGCTTTGCTAGTTTGTTCAGCGAAAAAAAGGGTTTATGACATTCAGCATTCAGCTTTCAGTGCCTTTGATGTTGCAACCATAAAACATTATGTCATGAACTGTCCCAGATTGTACAAAATCGAAAGACTTTCTGAGTCTGGTCAAAGCACAAGAGACCACTGTGTTACTGCTAATACTATTCCCTGTCTTTTAGTGCTAATCCATAGTAATATTACAGCTAATCTATACCTTAGTTAGATTATAACCTAGCAGCATCTAAGGAGGTTAGGCTAAGTTTTGCAACCAAGTTGTACATGTCCCTTCTTGTTTACTAGCACCAAGTATATAAGAAGAAATTAAGTCAAGAGAACAGAATTCACTGAATGACTCGGCAATTATTTCCTCACTGACATTGGCATGGACAGTCATCAGTCGGGTAAAGAAATTACAATCTGGGTATCGTTCATTCATGTATTTCAACATAATACAAAGAAATAAAAAAGGCCCTTTTTAAAAAAATATTCATTTCTCAAACCAAAATAGGAAAAAAGTACTTAGGGTCTATTTTGCTTGCTTAATGGCATAATAGCAGGGTTAATTAGCTACACTGGGCTTTTAGAGGATTGTTTTTTAGATTTGTAACATTATAGTATAACAGTGAGAGTGATTAAACAGTGAGAGTGAGTATTACATCATGTTACTGAGACTCGGTGATGTCTGTGGAAACATAATTAATATAAGAAAACTCCAAGAATTTGGTGAACAAATATAAATAATTCATTTATACCTAAAGTTTTAATGTCCTTTAACAAGTTTCACCTGGTTTAAAGTTGACTCTTTCTTGGCTTAACTAAATGAATAGTTTTTTCGGCACTGACCAAATTTTTGAGCCCAATCCAAAATTTTAACTAAGCAAGCTTAAAGTTATCCTGCTTTATCCATTCCACAACCAGCTCTCATGTGCTTTTTGAGGTCTCTGTTCTGTTGGAACACATAATTCCAAGTTCTGTTCTGTCCAAGTTTCAACCATCTATGGTGTGAGGTTCTGCTGAAGATGTCTGACGTTCCTCTCCTTCTTCATGATTCCACTTTGTGATATGCACCAGTTCCACTGGCAGCAAAACAGCCTTGAAGCTTGATTCTCCCACCCCCACGCTCAACAGCTGCTACAGTGTTCTTGGGATTGAATGCTTCATCTTTACTCCTCCAAACCTACCTTTGGTCAAAACGTTCCTCCAGAAGGCTTTTTCTTTGCAACCTTTAGTCAAGCTTAAAGATGTGGGTTTTGGAGCAGAGACTTCTTTCTTGGACAGCAGCCTTTCAGTCCATGGTGATGTAAACCTGGCTTGACTATAGACATTGTTACTGCTGTTCCAGCTGATTCCAGTTCATGGCAGGCCTGTGCCTTGGTGGTTCCTGAGATGTTCCTAACCATATGATCAAGTTTCCTCTCAGCTCAGCTGAGGATGACAGTTTGTGTCTCCTTTGAGACCTTGGCAACATGGCTCAACATCTCGATAAGTTGTAGAACAACTATGTTGAACAATAGATTGAACTGATCTTCAGTTGTTTAGAAATGGCTTTGTAACTTGAATAATTTGAACATCCTTTTTGCCAATCCAATTAGTGCTGTCAAATAAATCCTTTTTTGTTGACACAGAGAATCTACCTCCTGGACTTCATCATAATCACTAACAGGATGTTAAGCATCAATGGGTTTAAACAATTCAATTTCAGCATCACTCAATTAATAATCTATGTAGGGGTATGTACATTTTTGACCCTGTGTTAATTTCAGAAAATTGAATGACACTGAATGATTTTTTTCTATTTAAGAATAGCGTAAGTACCTGTCATTGACAGGTAAAGAGTTTTGAGAAAAATGTAAAAGTTAAAGGTAATAATAAGCCGATCAGCTTTAATGTAATCAGTGATATTTTTATTTCAAGACCAAAAAAAGACCAGTTCAAATAAATCATTAAATTGATGTTCATGTTCATGATGAATTTCTGACTGTAACTGTATTATGAACCTCTATAAAATTGGGCAGTCCTGCTGTTCTATCATAAGCAGATTAAGTTATATATGTAGAGGATGATAGCAATTTTTGCAGTCTAATCCACACTAATAAGCACACCTACTTACAACCCCCGCCTCCCCCACACACACACACCTTTTTCACTATCAGGCTTTTTGCAGAACATCTTATAGTTCATCCTTTAATCATCGCCACAGTCATTCAGGCCAGATTCCACAGTGGCACTTCTTCCTAACAAACACACCCTCACACCAGCTTCTTTTTTGTTCAGTTAGTCACCTCTGACCCCTGTCCAACCCCCGAAGCAGCACCCAAATCCCCTGTACTTTCTCTTTATACATTCCTCAAACCTCTTTGTGATCTAGACAACGGAATGATTTTGCTCTTTTTTTTTTTACCGAACTCTTCAGCAAGAAAGCGCTTTAGTTAAATACAGGGTTACCGGTAGGAACTTTAGGTTCTTTGACAGGTCCTCAGACAATTTTTGTTCTTTAATGTCCCCTTGGGCATTTTGTCTACTTGGGGCTCTTTGCATCTTTAGGTGTCTGTATGTGTACATATCTGAACTTTCACACAAATGTCTAATGAGTCCTATGAATTTAACAAGATTTCCAAAAAGAAAAAAAATAAATAAAAGGCATTCCGGTCATGTGACTGAAAACGTACAGGACTACAACTAACCATGATTGGCAATATTATCTCAATGTGTTTTTTTCCCCTGCTATCTATTTTATTTAAATGAGTTACCGGCTTGCCATATCGGATACTGTTGTTTGTGCTGAACAAATTGTTACAGGTCGTGAAATCTTCTGGACTTACCCAGAAAATATTTACATATAACTGTCGGTCCGAGGCCAACTTTGCAGTTCTGTATATATAACAGAAAACTATTTCATGCCAAAGCAGAAGTGTGTGTGTGTGTGTAGTTCTTATTATCACATATGGTTTATGTTTGCGTTTAAGTTCCCCTCAGGTTAAAACTGACAGAGATAAAAGATAAAAGATTTCAAAGTTTGCCGTCTTTCCTCTTCATAGGGGAAATTCCACACATTTAATTAATACAGTAAGAACTTCCTGAGCACTGATTCCACACTCAATGATTCAGGGAGTTCTGTGTAGAACACTTGAGTTCCTCCACTCCAGCCTTAACTAGGCTTCATGGAGAGGCTCTGTGCATAGGGGCGTCGTCATGAAAGAGAAACTATAATGCTACAGCATACAAAGATATCCTAGATAATTGTGTGTCCAGCTTCGGGGCTACAAATGGGTTCTACAGGGAAACCATGTGTAGGTAATTGTCAGGGGTGCACATACTTTTGGCCCTCCTGCCTTCCTAGATGCTTGTATTTCTGCATAGTTGTTTTCTTTAATTATCTTTATTTGTAATTTTATACATTTATTCATTTTTCTTTCTTTCCCTTTTTTCTTCATGCATTTTTCTGTATTTTGTCTTTCTTTCTTTCTTCATTTATATTTTTTCTTTCATTCATTATTTGGTTGCTTTATTTATTTATTTAATCTTTCTGTCTTTCTTTCTTTCTTTTTTTCATTCCTCTTTTTTCTTTCTTTGATTCTTTCTTTCATCATTTATTTTCCTCACTTATTATTTTTTTTCTTTCTTCATTAATTTCATCTTTCTTTCTTTCTTTCTTTCTTTCTTTAATCATCTTTATTCATTAATTTCCTTTGATTATTTATTCATCACTTTCTTTCTTCCTTTTTTCTTTATGCATTTATTTATTTTCTTTCTTTCTTTATATATTTTCATACATTTATTATTTATTTTCTTTCTTCATTTATTTAATCTTTCATTTTCTTTCTTTCTTTTTTTCTTTCTTCATGCATTTATTTATTTTCTTTCTTACTTTCTTTCTTTCTTCATTCATGTTTCTTTCATAATGTTTTCTTTCTTCTTTTATTTAATGTTAATTTTTTTCTTTCCTTCCTTCTTTTTTCATTTATTTATTTTCTGTCATTCATTATTTATTTTCATTCCTTGTTTGTTTCATAATAAATTTTTCTTTCTTTATTCATTCATTTCCTTTTTTCTTTCTTTTTTTGTTTTTACATTTTCATTTATTTATTTTTCTTTTTTGTTTGTTTCTTTTTTCTTTTTCTTTCTTTCTTTCTTTTCTTTTTTAACTCTATATAAAATCACTAAAGTAGCTACACATGATAGTACACACATTTCTTTTGATAGATAGATAGATAGATAGATAGATAGATAGATAGAGATATAAAATAAAATAAAAAAGAAAAGAAAAATAAACCTTTTAAGGGTAGAAACTGTCTTTAAAACATGATGTCTTTGAGAAAAATTAAACAGCCCTAAACATAAACTTCAAAAAATTCTAATTGTATAAGAGATACCATAAGATTCAGAATCAGGGGTCAGAACTGTAATCAGGTAACTGCATCAAAAGTGAATGTGCTACCTTTAGCTGTTAGTTAGCTAACACATCACACTAACATTAACAATTACCCTAGGCACTGAGCACTTAGGATGACAAATAGCTATCTAAGGGGGACATAAAAACCTTTTCATTTGATTAGATGCTCTGAAGGAGTCAATGATTCCCTGTATTTAATGTTAATCAGGAGTTCATTCATTGCCAGGTTTCTTGTCTCAAGCGATTGCTCAAACCCCAGTGAAGCCTCAAATGTGCCATGTGACTTGAGATTTATTACAGAGACTTACAGGAAGAGTGGATTCTGTAATGGAGGAGGCGTTGATGAATGTGTTGATGAAACATAAATATTTGTGAACTAGGTATAAAGGGAGAGATTTTCTTTAAATCCTCTGCTCAAGCACTAGCATGATCATATAACTCTCGGCTAATTCCTGTTCCATGAGTAAGACCTACGGGCTGTGATATAGCTGTATAGTCATGTGTTAATGTTTAGCATTATGCATTGTTAAGGTTTTTAACTCTTCATTTCATTCAGTGATGATATATGATATAAATGGTATTTATATAAGGCTAACGTTCGGACTTCATGATGCGATGTTTCATAGCCTGTTGTTTAATTATGAAAATCTCTTTGATTATTCAAGCATGTGACCTCTAAGGTGAAAACTGTTTGCATGAATCTAATCAGTCACTGGCTGTTATTGATCAGCTTCAGATAACATTTACCAGTCAATATTCCTTACACTCCAGAGATTAAAAAAAAAAAAAAAAAAAAAAAAAAAGGCACATTATGTATGAAATGTTGTTTATTGTTGTGGAGAGTCCATAAAGCTTCCTATGTTTCCATGTTTAAACAGCCATTACTTCACCAACCTCTATTATTTCCAACCATTAAATTAGAAAAAAAAAGTCTCATATTTACAGGACACATCGCTTGCTCATACAGTACTCCTGATTTGGTCACGAGAGCACACTGGTTTGTCCTGAATTCAAATGCTTGATAGGTCTATTTCGATCTACTTAAACCCTTACAAATTGTCCACAGATTAACCAAGAAACATTACAATTGTACTTGCTTTCACAAATCACTACGAAGCACGGCTGTGATGTGATCGCAGGCATGTGGGTGCAACCCAAGTGCTGAAGGTATCACAACCATGTTGATATTCAGTACAACAGCATGTCCTCAAGTGTAAGTTTACTTTTATATGCAAAATGTCAATAATTGCCATTCTTTTTCAAAAAGATCTAAAAACACAGAGGCAGCAGACTTTGTAAAAATTACCATTTGTGTCATTCCCAAAACTTTTGGCGACAGCTAAAAGCAAAGAACCATGGAGGTGGTGGACAGTACTGAGAAAAAAAATGTAAGGGATTTATTTAGTATTTCCACTTATTTTGCTTTAAAATATCAGCTAACTTTCAGGTTTCTGGGGCTGAATTTTGAACTTGTGTTAGAAACTTTGTAGCTTGCATTAACAGTGGAAAAAAAGAAAAACTTTCTGAAAACATGCTGTAACTGGTTTTGAATGTGGATTTTGACAGGCAGCTGCTCTCCCCTGTATCCAGTACTGCAGACGGTACCAACCTACTTTCACTCATGCTGGCAACAGCTTGCATAATTAATGACTGTTACAACACAAATACATATAGTTAAGCTTCTCAATATCACCATTCGCGAAATGCCTCTTGTCCAATCAGAACACTCGGTCAGAACTAACTGTTGTATAATAACATTTGACTGCAGATGGCAGTTTCATGCCAGCTAGCTCAGCATCTCAGCAAAGTGAGTAGTGTACTACAAAGCCTCGAATCACTACATCAGCACTTCATTGTTGGTGGATATTACATGTTCTTCCACCCTATGTAGCGCACTACATGTACTACTTGAAATTCAACAATTTAGAACAGTTAGCCAGTCTAATAGGAAAGAATGAAGGAAATAAAGACTTGCACCACCTATGCATGCATATTAGAAAGGTTGTGATTCCTCTTGAACCATGATAAGTTGTTCCAAGCTCTGCCAAATTCCTGATGATCTCCCTGCAGTTGTTTTATAGTCTTGAGATCGTAGCAGTTTGAGATCAGATTGAGAAATGTGAGAAAAGCTCTGAAAGTGGAGACTCCTTATAAACCCTCATCAGGTTAAAGCAGAGCCTTGCTGTTATAGAAAAGAAGCAAAACATCAGTAAAACTATAATGTATATACTGTATATACAATGCTTGCATGGTGAGACATTTTGTTTTAAAGTGTGAGAACCTTTCAGTCCTGTTGTCTCACACGACCCTTTTTGAGTCCTGCGTTTCGAAACACCTCAAAGCTTTTGTAAAAAAATATATATATATCTGTCACATCAGAACTCCTTGTTCATTTGTCTGCTGTGACAGAGTGAGTTAGGGCTCCGCTGACAAGCAGCCGTGTTAACAGGTCCTGGCGGAAAAACTTTAGAGCGCAAAAGTAAACGGTGTGCGTGTAAATTTGGCCTTGCTCGGGCAGTTTAACTGCCCTATTGTTACTCCTTAAAAGCAAAAAAAAAAAAAAAACTTCCAACCAGTCACTGATAATGAATCTCTAATGTCACCTGGGCTGACAGATAGTGGTCTGTGTATGCGTGTGTGTTTATGTGTTTGGAGATGTGTTTGCTGTTTGCATGCGAAGAATTCTGTGAAGATTTTGTAAGAATGTAATCTGACAACATGATCTCACTTGCAGAATATCATAGCAGACAGATTCAGTCTTAAATTTTTTTTTACAGCATGCATGTGTGTGTGATCAGTTTTAGAAATTAGTTAGGATTAGTTTCTAACCTGATATGTAAAGGAATAACTAAATAATAAGTGAGGTGTTTTTGAGAAAGGTTGTCTCTTAGAGGAAAGTCACCTGTGTGAGTAATTACATGACAAAATTATTTATTATATAATCCATGCTAGTTTTTTTTTATTTATGTAAAATTGGCTTTTTGGATGAAGTGCACGCCGGTGGTAGAAATTAATGAATTTCTAAAACCAGTTATAGCATGTTTTTATAGCAATTTATTCTTACATGTTTATTTTTCAACTATTGGCCAGGGAGATTTATGATTTAAATGCAAATTACTCATGACTTATCACTATTTATTTATTCTCATGCGTTCATGTTTCACCTGCTGGGAAAGTGGAATTCATTTAGTCTCACATTTTCTTAATTTTCTTTCTTAATATATAAAATTTAAAAATTATTATTTTTACAATTATTTTATTTTTTTTACAGCGAAGGCCATGTATTACATGCACAAAAACAGATGATGTCACTAATTAGTGTGGGCCTAAGTAAATGAAAAGATGGAACAAATAAGTGGCAGGACTTTTACTTTCTGGAGCCAGTGTGAGCCAGTGGTCCACCTCTGCAAAAAAATTGCTAAAACTCAAGAATTATCAAATGAATTAAGAAATTAGGAAATTAAGAAATCGACCAGGCATGGACGGAGCAAAAGGCACCAGAGTACTGCAGACATCTTTGTGACCCTATGCTCAGCCAGATCCAGCAGGTTTTAAATAAACTTAGTGGTGATTGTTTGTAACAATTATACTGTTTAAATTTCAAATAATTATTTTTATCTTAAAAAATTTTGAGAATGTCATTAAAACAATCAATTTCGCTTTTGGCCACATTACTTTACAGTATACAGCGAAACCTCGGCATACGAATTTAATTAGTTCTGGAGTTTTTGCCGGTTCTTAAGGCGAAAATGTTTATAAATTTTTTCCATTAAGAAATATAATTTTTTTAATTTTATTTACCTTTATTTAACCAGGCAAGACAGATTAAGAACAGGTTTCTTATTTACAACTGTGGCCTGGCAATAAATAAAGTAAATGCAGATAATCCGTTCCAGCCACCCAAAAATATTACCAATATTACCACAAAAAACACATCCCAGAAGCAACGTAGATATCTTGGCTTGACTCTTTTGAAAAAGCTTTCACTGACAAAAAAAAAAAAAGAAACTCTTTACTTGGCTTTCCACTGACGTGAAAAAGGTTTGACCGGCTCCCCGACATACACGCAACTTAGCCTGTGTTCGGTTTGGTTTGTTCGTTTGTTCATATGCTGAAAATGCTTCATATACTGATGCAAATCTTTTTGCAAAATTTTTATTCTTAATTAAAAATTTCGTAAGAGGTGGCATTCGTATGTCGATGTTCCACCGTATATGCAGTGCAAAAGTTTTTATACTTTAAATCCAGATGTTCACAATTTATTTTTTTTCACATTTATATATAGTTTAAAGATTTATTTACTGAATGTGTATTTATCTTACATTCATCATTTTAAAAATTCCATATGTTACTCTATTTCTTTAAAAAAAAAAAAGTTAACACTCCCCCAAAGTGTGTGTTTTAATGCTCCAGCTGAAGTCCTCCTCAGATAATTTTATACCTCACACGCCTTTTTTTCCACTCCTCTTCTGTTCTCAGCTGCTGCTTTAACAGGGGGCAGAGTTGAACAGAACTGAGGAGGGGTAGCTGAGCCAGGGGAGGGGTTTCTTCTTATATGAGGTCACAATAGGTGTGTGTGTGGGGGGGTGGGGGGATGGGCTAATCAGGGTTTAGAAATGACTAAAGGTTCAATTTTGCATAATTAAAAATGTCGCTTATGTATTTCTTTTTGAACATTATTTGTGTCATGGTTAACTGTATATTATTCACATGGTGACATTTCAGGGTTTACATTGATGTAACATGTCAAAGTACACGTTTTCAAGATTGGTCAGATGTAAAAAGTATGCAAAGCAGGAGAAAGTTCAGGCATTTCATAGTTGCGTGTAGTAGAAGGCTCTCCATATAGTACAGCAGTTCAGCTGATCGTCAGTTGTTATGAAGTCTTAATGAGTTTTGCGAACTTTATGCTACTAAAAATAGGAAAGCTGATGAGAGAAGGAGCCGTCCTTTTACGTTCTGTAGAAAAATCTTTCATCAGGTCGTCACATCTGTTTGGTTTCGGACATCGGCGTGGAAAAGCATCTTTAACCGGACACGATAAGGGTTACGAAAGAGCTGTCATTAGCTAAACTCGACCTTCTTTTGATGCTGGAGTTGAAGAGATACTGCTGAGAGCGATAAGGGTAATAGCGGAGATAAGCTCACTGCTAGAACGTGCGTGTCTGTGTGTGTGATGGCTCTGGAAAGGGACGCTCTAGTAATGTTTAATTACAGCAGTGTTCATTTACCCAAAATAAACCCGCTCTGCTTTCCTTCTTCTCACAGATGAGTGCAAACGAACCTCCGTATGAACCTGTGGAGCGAGGAGCCGAGGTCTCGCCCTTTCCAAATCTCGTCTATCTTCTATCTTTTTTTTTTCTTCCTTTCTTTTTTTTTCCAAAAATCTCAGTGGGGGTCATGACAGGACTAAACACCGGCCAGATGACAAAGAGCGGCATGGTTAATATGTTTCAGCGGCTCCATTAGTCAAAGTGTGTGTGTGTGTGTGTGTGTGTGTGTGTGTCGGGGGTATGCGTTGTGTGTGTAGCGCTTCCCCTCTTAACATTTCAGCGCTGACAGTGATCTCAACACCTTTTATAGAAAAAGAGAAGTGGAGGGAGAGAGAGAGAGATAGAGAGGGTAAAGCACTTCCTGTAAATGTGCCCAATCTTGCTGCTATCAGATGGTTATCATTAATGGGAAAATAGTGAATGAAAAAAAGAAACAAAATGATAAATGGAATACAAAGAGAGATAAAGAGAGAGAGAGAGAGAGAGCGAGTTGTTGTGAAAGTAATGAGAAAAGGAACTGATGCTAGACATGAACAGAATTAACAGTATGGGTGTGTATCCGTGTGTGTGTGTGTGTGTGTGTGTGTGTGTGTGTGTGTGTGTGTGTGTGTGTGTGTGTGTGTGTGTGTGTGT
>JAQQZT010000012.1:29762588-29773100 GCA_030068275.1 Clarias platycephalus | reverse complement strand
CAGAGCAGAAGTAGCAGACACATCTCAATATCAACTGTTCAAAGGAGATTAATGCATTTGTTGGACGCCTTCAGCATCCCTTTACAATGTAGAAAGAAATAAAAAGCAGGAACGATCATGGAGTTAGAAAGTGACCCCAAACTTTTGAACGGTAGTGTATATATACTGTCTACCTGTTTAGGCTTTAGTCTGAAGGGCATCAAGTGCAGCATCTACTATTGATCCTGTTCACTGAGAGCCATCAAGCGCAGGTGTATTATACTGTAGTTCCTGTCCACTGAGAGACATTATGTGTAGGCTCTAATATAGACCTGCTCAAAAAAGAGACAGTCCTAGCTATAGATTCTTATCCAGATATTGCTGGTGTGATTGCTGGTCACGTTCTGCGGGTTTTCATATGAACAAAAATTTGAGACACACTTGAATGTTGATTAAAGATTAAACAAGTGAAATTAGGCATGGATGCTGTCTTATTAGAATGAAACCACACTCAAACCTTTGTGGATAAGATTGAGGACTTTTGGTATTTACCCTACTTAGAAAGTAGCGATCAGACCAGACCAGCTCTTAAATAGATCTTAGATCTTAAATAAGGCACAGGAAGTCTAGGCTATGTTGTAGGCTCTGTTGAATGCCTGTTGCAGCAAGTTGAGGTTTCGACCTGTATACCCTGTCTATTATAGGGCACCAGGTCCGGGTTCTAAGGTAAGTTATTTTCGGGTAAGGGGAGCAAGTCTGATGTTTGAGAGATGTTTGAGACATGTTTGAGAGACAACAACAGGTCCAAGCTGTGCTGTAGACCATGTTCACTGGAGGACAACAGGTCCTGGCTTTTACTGTATGTAGGCCCTGTTCAGTAGATGGCAGCAGTTAATGGTGTTCCTGTAGGTCCTGATCAACAGAGTGCAGCAGGTATAGGATCTTATGTTTGTCCTGTTCAATGGAGGGCAGGGGGTCAGGCTCTGCTATAGGCCCCATTCAGTGAAGGGCAGCAGTTCCAGGCTCTGCATTAGGCCTTGTTCAATAAAGGGCAGTGTGTCCAGGCTCTGCATTAGGCCTTGTTCAATAAAGGGCAGTGTGTCCAGGCTTTCCTGTAGGCTCTATTCAGTGGATGGAAGCATGTCCAGGCTTTCCTGTATGCCCTGCTCAGTAAAAGGCAGCAGGACCTGCCCTTCCTGTAGACCCTGTTCAATAAAGGGCAGCAAGTCCAGTCTCTCCTGTAGGCCCTGTTCAATAAAGGGCAGCAAGTCCAGACCTTCCTGTAGACCCTGTTCAGTGAAGAGCAGCAGCTCCAGGCCTTCCTGTAGGCTCTGTTCAGTGAAGAGCAGCAGCTCCAGGCCTTCCTGTAGGCTCTGTTCAGTGAAATGCAGCTGGGCAAGTAATGGTTCTGCTGTAGCCCTGTTCAGTTGATGACAGCCAGGAAGAATAAAGCCATACTTTATTGGATTCATAAGCTACTAGGCGCTTTCTGGAATTGTGTGTTATTTTGAGCTCATCAGCCTGATCTTCTGACACAAAACAGCTTACCTGGCTGTCACTCTCTGGAGTTCTTTTTCCCCAACTTTCTCTTTGTGTGGTATGTATGCATCTGGCTAAGTGGCTTTGCAACTCGAGATCAAGAGGTGTGTGTGTTAAGACCTGGAAAATGTCCATATGTGTCTTTTTTCCCTTCCTCAGTCTCCACTAACTTCCTGTCTTTCCTTTGTCCCATTTTAAACCCAAAAGAGGGCGAGGGCGGCTCACTGACAGTTCAGACTCATTAGGAAAGACAAATTAAGCACTTTCCTTATTTTGGTTCACCAGGCTGGGAATTCCAGGCTGAGTTAAAAGGATGCTTTTAATGTGTGTGTGTGTGTGTGTGTGTGTGTGTGTGTGTGTGTGTGTGTGTGTGTGTGTGTGTGTGTGTGTGTCTGAGAGAGAGAGAGAAGTCTTTCAGAGTATGTTTATCTGGAGCTTGCCGTAAAATCCCTGTTAAGACCAGCCCTGGCAATAGAGTGCAGAGGTGTTTTATTTGAGACACAGTTCCTTTTAAGCTTTATCCAATTTAACAAGTCTCTCAAAGTGTTCATCAGGAGCAGATGTGTCTTGGCTGCACTTTGATGTAGGGATGTGTGTGTTTAAAGAAGGTCATGTTTTAGTGTGTGTACAATGGTGATGACCTGATCTTCATTCTCTGGGTTGAGACAGTCCAGAGCACTAGACTTGACTTTTTGTTCATGATAGGAACACTATGAGAAAGGAACACACACTTAGAGTGGGGAAACCATACTTAATCAAGTCAGGAAGAGTTGTATACACATTTGCTATCTTGGGACTTCTTTCCTCCATGTACACATATTTATCCGCTTTGAAAGTATTTCCCAGGCGGTTTGCCGTGGGGTTTGTTGATGGCTTGCGTCAGGTGGATTGGTGTAAGGCTTTTTCCTGCACTACCAGTCCAAAGCATTCTCATGCTTTTTGCTGCACATGTTCAGCTCAGCAGCTCCCATCATTCATCTTCACATGACACAGTTATGTGTGTGACTGTGTTTGCACGTTTGTGGCAGGATAATAAATCTGCATGTGCCCGGATGTTCGGGTACATACCTATGTCAGAGCCAGATAATTAGATTTAAATTGGTGTGTGTGTGTGTGTGTGTGTGTGTGTGTGTGTGTGTGTGTGTGTGTGTGTGTGTGTGTTTGTTAGTGTGTGCAATTTTCTGCATTACCTGTGTTACATGACATGTCCTGTATCTTTACACCTCTTGACAGCTGAGGTAGTAGGGGTCACACCCTTAAGACTTATCTCACACTTTGATCTACTCTTTTATTCATTCATGTTCCCTCAGGAGATCTGAACACCCCTCGTTTACTCTCTGTCTCTCTCTATCTGTGACTCATCATGCAATGTCAACAGCACTCAGGAGTCATGGGGTGATAGGTCACAGGTCAGCGCCCCACAGTGCTGCCCAATGTAGCAGTGTCAGTACGGTTGTGTGTGTATATGTATATGTGTGTGTGTGTGTGTGTAGATGTGCACGCGTGTGTGTGTTTCCAATAAATTGAAGGCAGCCGTGTTTTCGCATCATTAGCAATCTGAAAACACTTAAAGCATCATTTAAACGGTTCTTTGATTTCCCTGGAGTTTTTCGTCAATACTTAGAGTGCTTCATTTGCACAAGTCCTCATGCATTTATTCCTATATTTATTTAATTATTCACTCACCTATTGACCCTCTGAGAATCTGGGGAAACAGCTCTCTCTCTCTCTCTCTCTCTCTCTCTCTCTCTCTCTCATACAGACTTATGTGTCAGTTTACTGTATGAACTGATTTGATTATTATACTTATTGATTATTATAACTATTAAAACCAATATTGGCGGCATGGTGGCTTAGTGGTTAGCACTGTTGCCTTGCATCTCTAGGATTAAGTTCAATTCCCGCCTCAGGGTCTGGGTTTCCTCTGGGTTCTCTGGTTTCCTCCGACAGTCCAAAGACATGAAGACTGGGCTAATTGGTGCTCCCAAATTGCCCAGAGTGTGTAAGTATGTGTAGAATATGCATGTGAATGTTGACCAGAGGTCAAAAATGGGAATCAATACAATGGTCACCATTGGTCTACTTGGCCCCTAGTTGGACTTTGGAGGTTCCTAAATGGATGGATGAAAACAAATGAAAGTCTGTTTTCTCCTAACAAAGCCCTTAAAGTTATATATAGATAGATAGTGAGAAAGGAGAGATAAAAATGGCACATCCTAGTCACATGGTATTTCTGTCAACGCCAAGATTCCTGGCGTGTGTTAGCAAAACGTTCAAAATTTTAATCCATCTCTACATTGTGTTTAATCCCACATGAAAAAATGAGCAGGAGAAGAATAGCTTTGCTTCATAGGACAAGCTCAAGATTATAACCGAACATTCTTAGAAAATAAGTCAGATAGCATATGAGACAGTACAGATGAAAAAAAAACTGACTCACTGGGCTACAGAAGATTCTTGTCTTTTAAAAGTGCAAAATAGCATCAGTGAGTTTGCCTCCCACAATTACAATATTTATTATAAATTTTGATTACATTTAAATCAAGAATAATACTATTTAAGCATTTGTACATGCTCCAATCATTCTTTATTGTCTTATTCAAACAGGAGTAAAATTATTATTAAATTCTTACCAGCAATAAATAGCGAAAAGCCCGAAGAGAGTAAACCATGGAGGTGGTGGAGTCCTGTCAATCTCTTAAGGTTCCCTTTACGTCTCCACTTATTCCGCTTCGGAATAGCCTGAACTAACTGTTCTCAGTTGAATTCCAAATAGCATCAAAGTTAAAGCTAGTGTGCTAAGTAGGGTTTAAAATCCATTGTTCCACACACCAAGTAGTGCCCTTGTTCAGGGGTTAGAGAGGGATTCGCGATTCAGCCTTGTACAGTATGTGTAGTTCACATGAACAAAGCGGTGAGGTGAGTCATGAACCTGTCAGCACTTTGGCAGAAGCTTGTGGTCACATTAACTAGGAACAATTAAAGATTTAAACACAGCACAGATAGTTCAGAAGTAATTTGCAACAACTTATGAAGCAATTATAAATAAATTAAAAGATGACATAACATTACAGGGTGTGCCTTCTTGTTGAAAGTGTTTCCGTGACCGGTCCTGAATGCAGGTTTTGCCATGAAGCCGCTCTCTCCGCTTTCCAGTACTGCGGACCACCACTGAATCTTTTAGTAGTATGCAGTGCCAGACCACACAGCCTACTTTCACTCATGCACTCAAAAAAAATTTGACTCTTACAAAGCCCTGGCACTGGAGACTCCTTCCAATCAGCTGATGCTCCTGAACACAGCGTGTACAAATAGTAACCCATAAAAACAAGTGGATGAATATGAACCTCACAGCTGGAACTACTGTATGTTCCTCTCGGACCTCTGACCAATCAGATTCGAGGATTCTGTAAAATTTATCCATTTAGGACGCAAAGTATAAAATCAAATTGATTTATCAAATGTATCAAATTGAGACATATTCCATCGTAGAAAAAAATATTAAGAAATTAGTCGATTAATCTTACATTCGGTTTGATGAATGCTAATGTATATATTAGATATTCACGCTTGCTAAGACGTTTCGCTGAAAAGAGTTCTGATGAGCAGCCAGTGTAATAACTCGAGCTTTTCTCTTGATGTTTGCCATTTATCTGGATCTAGCATTAAGGCCAAGTCATTGAAATTCTGAACATTCCTGATCTCACACTTTCCCCAGGAAGTAGCGTTCTACAGAAAGTCTTCTGATACATTATACTGCCTGGGATCATGCATCAGGATGGTTGTTTTCTCGCTGCAGTCTGTTCCATTCTGTCAGCGGCCCTCCCTCGTGTAATCGTCAGTAAGTACAAGGCTGGTACCAGCGCCGGCTTTCGCTAAGTACAGCATTAGAGAAGCTCTCGCTTGCTCAGACTTTTAATTACGCAGTTGCTTCCAACCACAGAGAACTGCAAGATCTTAGGAGGCTGCTTTCAAGCTCGGAGAGGGCGGCACTGACTCAGCCTGCTCAGTGAAAATGTGCTTTGGAAACGAATGAATCCAGACTTCACTGATGTAATAATCTGTCTCATATGGTATAAGGACAGAGACGGTGTCTTAAGCACAGTAAAGGCTCTCACCCACCCGTCTACGTCCATACTCAGAGCTGTTGTGCAATTAAAACAAGTTAAAAAGTAAGGACTATAAAGCAGAAAGATTATATATAACTTTGTCCTTGCTGAATATTACTTTCTACTTCCTAGCGCATGGGATGATGTGTGAGACAAGCTATTCAGCGTAGAGACGATAAAATTGGGCTCTGTTGAGCCTAGCTATCACGTCTTACGCAAGAACGTCTGGAATCACAAAAATTTCAACTGGCTCATAATTCCCGGGCACATTTCCTGCCATTGTTTGATCCCACCAGTAAAAAAATAACTAGACTTAGAATTATTCTTGAGGTGTGGCTGTCTGTCTGAGGGTCGCCGCTTTAGATTTAGGGATAGTTCTAAATGAATTACAAAAATTTCTCATTCATTTCTAGTCATTTTGAAGTGGACAACCACGAATGCAAATGAATGCAATACTAAGCATATTTTTCCTAAGCTCGGGTAAAAATATCTCAAATCTTGTCCAATTTTAAAAAACTATTTAATGAAATAAAATAAAAAATCGATTATGATCCCATTTCTAATTTGAAACATTCTTATGAGCAAATTCTATTTTGCATAGTCTGCTAATAAAACGTGCTATTAAAGCTTATTAATGGGGATCATATATCATATAATAAATAGTAGATACATTTGATTATTGACATTTGTTTGGTAAAAAAAAAGAAGATAACTTGGTTCATAGATGTAACTGTAAATGAAACATACAGCATGTTCTTAAAGTAATGTTCTTACAGTGTTTCAAAGCATCGAAGAATTATATTGTGCCGTTCTTGGAAAAGACACTTGTGAACCCCATAATGTATGTTTCTCAGAAAACCGCTTTAAAATATTTGTGAAGCATTAGAATGGGAAGAGCCTCTACAAAATGTGTGTGTGTGTGTGTGTGTGTGTGTGTGTGTGTGTGTGTGTGCCTGCTTGGACTCGCAGGAGTTCACGCCTGGAATGGGAATGGCATCCGCTTTCATCTCGGGGCGGTAAATGTCAAAGTTAGGAAGTGGCGATGAGGATGTGTGACCGTGCATAGCAGAGATGTTTCGCACACATTGTACATTCACAGAAAACCCTACTGGGCAGTGATTAGGCCTGAGACACACACACACACATACACACCCACATCCAAAAGGCTCCCACACTGAGCTTAAGGGGAAGCACAGGACAGGACGGTGCAGAACAAGGGTTTAATTCATGCACATAATCAGACAAAAAAAAAATATATATATATATCTATAATATCTATCTCTCTCTCTCTCTCTCTCTCTCTATATATATATATATATATATATAGATAGATAGATAGATAGATAGATAGATAGATATTTAAGCTTTTTTTTTCAGTAATCACGGCTTACAGCTCATAAATCAAAAACGATCACTAACTGGTTTGCTTATGGTAATATTACTGTATAGAATGTTTGGAGTACCATCAAGAGGAAAATGAGAAACACTCAACCCAACATTACAGATCAAAGCAACCTGGGCTTCCATAACACCTCAGCAGTGCCACAGGCTGATTGCTTCCATCCCATAATACAATAATGCAGTAAATCATGCATAAATAGACCTGACCAAGTCTTGATTGCATACAGGAACATAGATTTTCTGTATTGTAAATGCTTTATTAATTGACCCTTATTTTAATATTTTGAAATATTGGATTTTTTCATGATGCATACTGTAGTATATGTGATTGTGTGATATCTATCTATTTATCTTTCTGTCTATATAATTTACTCAAATAAATTCATATGGCTCAGCAAAAGATTTTTATTTAATCTTGTGATGATCTTATTTTTTCTGTTAAATCTCTCAAGTATTTTCTGCATGTGTGTGTGTGTATGTGTGTGTGTGTGTGTGTGTGTGTGTGATGTGTGGTTTGTGTGTGTTCATACGCGCTCGTCTTCAAGAAACAGTCTTTTGTGTCTTTTTTGCCTGACAACCTGTGTCTCATCAGATATCTGAGCGAGGAAGGAGTCCCTGCAGGCTCAGGAAATGACCTCAGAGGGCACCAGAGGTCAGACTAGGTCATCTAGCATTGATAGATGTTTGATGGCAAGTTATTAGATGCTCTAACGAGCACAAAAACTGTTGTGTCTTTGTGGCGCCTATCGCTATGCTGCCCAAGGTCAAACAGGCGTTCTAGGGCCAGATGTCAGAGACGAGTAACAACTGTATTCACACTCGCGCACACACACACACACACGCACACACACAGGCACACGCATGCAAAGCTAAGCGATGCTTATTTTATCACATCAACAAACTACTAAACACAATCAATGTGATTCCACTTTTTGTCAACTTTGTTCTTCCTATACATGTAAGACAGAATGGAAATCAAGACTTCTTCATGAGTAGAACCATCGCCACCGCAGTCCGGGTTCGATCAAACTGTCAGCGCCTGCCTTCGTGGATTTGAGCTCAACCAGCAGCTGAGGCAATTACATAACCGTCGCAGCGACGCGGCTCATGCTGTTCATCTCGAACGTGGAGGCGTACCTCAGGGATCGACTCCGGGCCCTACCGCACACGCTGCCTGACTGCTCACACCTGCAAATCATTTCGCTTCAAACTTGTTTATTTAACTTTTTTTTTCCCCGTCTCTCTTTCTTTCTTTTCTTTCCTTTCCTTCTTTTTCACGAGTGCTACCACTTTTTCATCTGGGATTGAGTCGCACCGAACACCAAACACAATTTTCCCTAGAGGGAGTCAACGATTATGCCGAACCAACTACCAAATAGCAGCAAATTAGCGAAGAGAAAATTACAACAGCACACACGAACACACACTAAAAAAAGAAAAACTAATTTTCTTTAGTGGAAGGGATTACCTATTTAGAAATGTTTTTTTTTTCCGTTTTTTTTTTTTTCCTTTTGGCAGAAGCAAGGCTTTAAAACAAATTTAACTGTCCTTCATTCTAAAGAAAAAAAATCAAATGTTTATTTCCTGCGAAACAACCACACACACTAAAATTCTACTTGACCTCAGATTTGTTCTGTTCCTGCTCTTAGACCTTTAAATGGTCAAAATAAGCAAATAATGAGTTCCCCAACCAAAGTTATTATATAATGAAGCATAATTTCCTTACATCATTTTCCTTATAGAGGAAGACCAAGTATGTGTGTGTGTTTCTACGAGAGCACAATTAGCACTGCAACCATATCCGGGCTTTCTTCTATAGAGACATGGATGTTGTCTTTCAGCGTGTGGCTCCTCGTTTCCATTTGTTCCTGTTGCACTTGTCTGTGTGTCTGTGTGCGTGTTGCTGTTAAGAGGGGGGATTTTCCCAATAAAGTCTCAAAGGAAGCTGGCCAAAAAAAAAAAAAAAAAAAAAACCTCTCATTGTTATATAGGCAAAAAAAAAAAAAAAACCTCATTGGGAATATCACCTTTAAACCGACATCCTCTTAACACTCTCACACACACTTGCACATGTGGAAACCGACTCCGACACACACACATATACACACACACCTTGCTTTGTCACGTTCCTGCGCCCATCGCCTCCTTGTGCAGGCTTCCTGTGGAGAAGTGAAAGGCGCCGAAGTAGAAGCGAATATAGTAACACACGCTGCAGGAGAGGATGCCCGGCTTCCTGCTCGCTCGTCTCTCGTGGGACCTTTTACTCACTTTAATGAGTTAGGAAATGGAGAACGCTCACACACATACACTCCACACGTGCTTACAAATACACACACATGCACAATGTCTTTGAAAAGTATTTAATAATTAGTTTAATGACTAGCTTTTAAAAAAAGGCAGGAGACACTCACAGATCAACACACACACACTACACTTTCAGCAAACTGGTACTGTTTAAAACAAATAAAGAGAGAAGTAGTGATGCTAAAACAAACCTCCTGCTAGGTTTAAGTAAGCCATAAAAACACACACACGCACACACGCACACAGGTTTTCGATGCGTGTAAATACCTGGCTCTGAGCTCTGCGCATTTTCATTTTCATCTCATCCGCGGCCTTGTCTTTTCCAGCTGCGCGGTGTGTTAGCATAAATACTCCTTATCACATGTCTTCATCGCTCTTATTAGTAACGTAAACATGTTTGGATGTCCTTTTTACGACAGGTGTGAGCGAACGGAAGATGAGTTTATGCAAATGTGAAGAGTTTCCTTTACTTACAACCTAACAACAACAGGATATCAAATATTATAATAATTCTACTAAAGAAAAGGGAGAGTTGTTATAATCATGAAATAGGATCCTAATTTTATACAACAGCAATTAATTCATCCCTAAATACAGCTTTTTTTTTTTTGTAGAAGATCCAAGAAGAATGTTACAATGCATCAAGTCTTTCTCTCTGATCTGACTCTTACTGTACCAAGCACTGAAACTGGAGACTCCTTCCATTAAAGCTAAACAAATCTCTTGTCACATATCAAAACTCATACGGTTTTCTTGGCCACTTCTTTAAGCGTTTCTTAAAAATGATAAAAGTACCTGTTTACATAGATGCTGATCCTATAAGATTTTCGTTCAGATTTAATCAGAATGTGAGTTATTGGACACGTGAAGCTTAGAAGCTAAGAAGAAGAAGATTAAGGACGCTTTCATGCTAGGCATTATTGACTTATTGACATATAATTTTTTCAAGTGTTCTCGGAAACGATTCGGGACCCTAATGTGAAAACTTCCTACATATTTCTCAAAAACTTCTAAAAACAGGCTAGGTAAGGCTTTCCATCTTTTCTGATGAATCTCACTCAGAAAGCCAGTGGATAAAAGTAAAGACGGAGGGGAAAAAATACCTTCTTCTTCTTTGTCTTTCGGCTGTTCCCTTTCAGGGGTCGCCACAGCGAATCATCTGCCTCCATCTAACCCTATC
>JAQQZT010000012.1:29747068-29762174 GCA_030068275.1 Clarias platycephalus | reverse complement strand
GTACCCGCCTCTTCACCTCCTTTGAACACTCTCCGTTGCTCTGGACCGTTGACCCTAAGTACTTAAAGTCCTGCACCTTAAAAATTTCAGGAAAATACCCTTCCTGAAAATTGTCCCATCACCCAATGTTACCCCGACATGGGCTAAACATGCTCACAAAGAATATATTTATTATGGAAATTAAAAAATGATCCAGCCAAGCGTTTCCATGGCTTATACAGTATTTACCCACTAAATGGATTATGAAAGGTTTGTACGTTTAATTCTCTTATTCGGACTAAAAATTCATGCAATTCCATTTTTGTTGTATGTAAGACATAACCCCCGCACCCCCCCACCCCCCCCAAAAAAAACAGTCAGATAACATATAGTGAGATTTAGTTGTACTGATGTATTGAGTTATACAGTATATTGTTTGGATTGTTTGAGCGATTGGAGTGTGCGGAGGAGCATCTCCGTTTGCCCCGTCCCTTAACCTGACTTCATAAGGAATTCCATTACACAACATTCCAGATCACAGGGGTGTCTTCCTTTTGTGTGTGTGTGTGTGTGTGTGTGTGTAGGAGGGTTTGTTAAAGAAGAAGGCCTTCTGTACTTCCAGCTCCTCACTCTGATCTACACCATGGCGGAACTTCCCACAGGATCTACAGATTTGGACGTTATCAGCTGTAGAAAGGTCTGTAACGGCCAACTTGTGATTCAGACCGGGAAAAAAGAAAAAAACGGAAAGTGAAAAGGAAATGACACGGAAGTGTTTTTTCAAATCATGCAGCTACGCCTGCTAGAACGTTTTAGCCAACGTTTGTAACATGCATTACCTCTACAAGTGTGATGCTTTATTGTCCTGTATTTCAAATAAAAGATGCTGTTAAGAAAAAACACATTCATTAAAGGGTGCACATACTTATGCGACTTTTTTTTTTCCCCTCTGGATTTTTAACTATGGTTCACCTTTGGATAAATGCTGTAACATTCTACAGTAGTATAATATGTACAGTACGTGAATAAGTGTGTGTTTGTGTGTGTGTGGTTAGATAAGTTCCCACATAAAACATATCCAATACACTGGAAACCCCCTAATCTAAGTGTGTGTGCATGTATGGCACACACATACACACACACACATGGAAGCGGAACTAAAGCCCTGGCTCCATGTGATACATGAGTAGAATGCGGCGTCATCCATGCAGAATGTGTGTCTGAGAATTACATTAACACATGCACACACACACACACACACACATGAGAAAGAGAGAGAGAGAGAGAGAGAGAGAGATTGTTAACCGTGTTTTCTCTTTAAATGTGTTTGTGTGTGTGTGTGTCATACATGTTCTGAATGGTTTTGCATGTTTCATCATTTTGGTCTCTCTTGCATTCCCGTCTATGTTTGTCCTCCTACTAAGTGTGTGTGTGTGCATGTGTGTGTTTGCTGTTACACTCCATAGATAACCTCTTGTCAATGAATCCAGCAGCCTAATTGTCTTTTACGGCTCAGCGAATGCCTCTGCGCTCTGCCTTAAAACAACCCCAGTGACCCGAGTCCTTGATACTTGGAAAACCAACAAACCCTTGTACCCCGTATTCAGACGGAAACACATGCCGGCCCACACATATTGCCACCCACACAACCCCGTAAGCACACACACACACACACACACACACAGCCTCATGTAATTGTAACTTAGTGGGGGATTTCCGCTCACTTGTGTCTCGCCCTTGGTAACTTTATACACAGTATGCTGTGCGAGATGCTATAAAATGAATGAACAAATCCTTCCGCGAAGGTGAACGCGAGTTACAGACTTCGAGAAAAATCGCCGGCTATTCGGAACATCACGCGGCCTCAGGAAGCGCTAAATACCCCTCCTAGGGTCGACACTCCAGCATGTAGGGCGGCTCTCCTGTATTCTCAGTGTGTGTGATACATAATCGGGGGCCTTTGAGGAACACCAACACTCCCAGGGCTGTTATAAGGACATTCCAGCAATTTACATGGGCAATAAAGAGACTGTTACACGTAGCGCGGGTCCTCCAGCACCACCCCTTGATCTAAGGGACAGATGTGCGGATCAGAGGGCGCCCGCGCGCGCGCGCGCGAGAGAGAGCAGTAGCAGCCCTGTTGGCAAGAGAGACTGAAGGAAACAGCTGAGAGGACCGTATTTCTTGGCAGAGCTCTCTCTTTCATTCACTCCCTCCCCTTCTCATTCTCTCTCTCGGCTGCCAGCAGGATTGTTAAAGGTGATGTTGAAAGCATTTCCACATGTGCTACTGCCTTGGCTCGGGTCTCTTCGGTGTGAGAATTCCAGTGCCGGCCTGAAAAAGGCTACACAACCACACACACATACACAATATTTATATATACACACACACACACACAGTTGTGACCCTCACATCTTGTACCATTTCACTAGAGACGGGTGTGTGTACGACTTTTACCTACGAGGCAGTCACACCTTACACCGACTATGTAAATTCTGTCTTTGTGTGTGTTTTGTGTGGGTGTGTTAATGCACCAGCTTTGACTGAGTGACATTCCACAAGGGCTTTGTAATCAATCAATCTGATTGAAAAGGGATTAGCAAATGCCTGAAGGACTTTTCAGTTCCGTTTCTGTGCTCAGAAACCAGAAACACACACACACACACACACATTCACACACAGGTAGAGTTGTTTACCATGAGCATGTTTAGAAAACGCATTGGAGTTTTCTGTACGTTGCTGTGTTACATGTCCTAATGCAAAACTTTATGCAAATTGTTACCTGTATACATTCCACTTTGACTAACTGCAACATGTAGGACTTTACTGCTAACACTCCAGTTAGAATTACTGTAGCTAAAAGTTACAATGTGGGTCGAAGATGCACACACTGATTAACCCTTTAACAACTTCACAAATAAAACAGCAACACATTTTTTTCTTTTACGTTTTTATTTCCTTGGGGCCATAATAAACACAGATCCTAGTATAGGCCTCAGCCAAAAGGTTGAGATGATGCTTCTTGGTAAAAGTATCAATTCATTTAGGATTACTAAAAGATTATCCGAAAAAGTTCACAAAATGTTTTGCCATTTTGTGTATTGGTGAAACAATGAATTATTTCTGGTGGAATGCCACCTAGCAATTGAAAGTGCATACTATTTAAAGTCATAGCGCCATCTACCATAGCATTCCTCAACCACTCGACTGGTAGTGATGGCGAAATCAAGTATAATATTAAGTTTATAGTGACTCAAAACGTGCTCTCCCAAAATGTTGTGCAGAACAATAAAGGTTTAAAGAAGGTGCTACAAATGAGATCTTCATAAACATAAAGGCAATGGAGGGAGCAGCAATACAGCTCTACTATTCAACCCAGACAGTATTTGTTCATTCATCTCCACTAAGTGTGGAACTAAAGTCTGTGGAAGAAGCACTGAGCATGCCAGTCTGTCACAAATCACCCTCATGCTCATTTATACACCCATTCACACACAAATGATCATTCACACTGATGTGTTTTTGGTACATAAATGGGAATAATGCAGACCTGAGCTGCATTTTTTTGAACAATTTGGGATGTTCTTCAGGGTTTGTACACAACATGACTTGTAGCAAGCAGCTCACTTTCCCTAGTTCTACTCGCTTACTTAAGGATTTCAAATAGGAGATATTTCTGAATGTTATTTTTGCTGTAAAATAAACCTAAATCTTTTATTGATGATCTAATACAGTAATACTAAAACAATACTGTAACTCAATACTGTGCAATATTGTATGGTGCAAAATTGTAACTCTAAG
Organism: Clarias platycephalus; assembly: GCA_030068275.1. NCBI lineage: Eukaryota > Metazoa > Chordata > Actinopteri > Siluriformes > Clariidae > Clarias > Clarias platycephalus. Next base: position 29,758,394 of record JAQQZT010000012.1, on the reverse strand, counting down.
CAGTGCAGTAGTGAAGTCCAAATTGAGCCCATTTGTCTTATACATAATATAATGAGAAGAAAACAGATTTTTGAGATTTGCAATTAGTACTCTAAAGTGCTAAAATAATATAAATAGTATCATAGAAATTACATATACATTTTAGAAAGTAAGTGAACAAGTGTATCAAGTTTTGAACGAGTGAACAAGTATTACTCAATATTTGAGTAAGATAGAGGAACAGATTCCACCAATTCGAGCACTGTCCACTCCTGTCCACTCATTCTTAACCCCTTAATGTTCTGCTTCAGTTTTTAACATTTTGAGACAGTATGCAGTATCACATTGAAGATGTGTTGAACCAACTCTACCAATCGGTTACACTAATAACGACATTGTTAAAGAGTATGGCTTTTTAATTGCCAAAACATTTGTGATGTTGCACTACGACACAACGTGTTTCTGACATGAGTTTCCTCTATGTTTTTCATTAAATATATTGATACTTTAACCATAAAGCAACATCTGAACTGTTTGGAAAAGGCCTATACTGTTAACAAAAAACTGTTGTTATTGCCCCAAAGAAACAAAAGCCATTGTTTTTTTTTTTTGTTCTTTTTTTCTTTCTTAGTGAGGATGTTAACGGTTACAAAGTATTCCAGTGTTTGATGTTTGTGAAAACAAAACGTACCCAGATGAATTATGATTTACAGAAATGGGACTTTACATTTTATATATAACTCTACATTATATAATAAAATTGCCTTTAAAATGACTTTTCCACATCAGTAGAAAAGTGAAGTAAGCTGTTCAGAATGGAATGATGGTATGTTGGTGTAGGATAGCTGACAGTCACTGACCACCCCCTGACCCCTACGAACTCTTTCTATGTTCTGGTTTATCATTTGCTAATCTCCCTCTCTCTCTCTCTCTCTCTCTCCCTCTCTCTCTCTCTCACTGTCCATTCTGACAGGAGAGCTGCTGTAAGATAGATTTGTCTCCTGTCTGGGTTTAGGGTTAAAGGATTCACTACTCAAGGCAGCAAGGAAAGAGAGATGATGTAGCTGGACGAAGAAAATTGATTTGCCTCAGTCTGTTTTTTTTTATTTTTTTGCTAAGTTTAGTGGGTAAAAACAAACAGCAAGACAAAAAGCAAGCTTTTTCTTTATACAATTTTTATGAAGTCTCATTTATGTTTTCATCATTTTTGTCTAGCTGGAAACTCCTGCACCAGACCATGATATCAGAGCATTTCAGAAACGTAATCTTAGTAAAATATCTACTTAGAATCCCTGGTGAAAATGTAGTTAGAATTAAGTAAAGAATAAAAAGAAAGGAAGGAAGAATCTATAAGAAAATGAACAATGACAGAGAGGTCTAAGGTGGCTGGATGTGAAGCTGTTACTGTCACTTCCACGTTTTTATTACCATATTACCATACATACAGTAGCATACTAGTATTACTACAACTTTAAACACTTCTTCCTTCACTTTCTTCTAAAGTTTATTAAACAACAAACACCATGTTCACTGCAGGGTCACATTCCTGACTGACAGGGGACAAACCTGATGAGACTTCTGCTGATGTATCCCTGGTTATTTAGAATGGTATATCGAGTTACGACAAACTATGTGTCAGCTTAAAAGAGGCTAGTCGTATTCCTTTACTCGCTTTTATCAACATGTTCAGCGACAATCAGAAAACAGGTGACGCCTGTCGCAATGGTTTGTCGCAACACTCTAGAGACTGAGCAGCTTCTGAATACAAAGTCACTGAGATCAAACATCACATTCTTGTTACCTACATTCCTTGATGAAGGTCTACTATTCTTCCACTAGCCATCTATTGTACATGGAAATGAAAGTGCATGTCAGTTCTTCCAAAGAACTTTTGAAACATAGGAAGTGTAAGAAAACGCAATCACCGGGGATTGAACTCTATGATGGAGACAAATAACTTGTTCCCACGTTCGTTTCACTTTCAAAAACAACGTGAAATTCATGACAATCCAGTCTTATATTCTGGAATAAAACAAGATCAGAGATTATAGTGATAAATGCCAGTCATTTTTTTTTTCTTTCTTCTTTTTGTGTTGGTTGCTCCGACTCCAGTTCCTTTAATCGTCACCTGTGTCATGTTCCATTCCGGTTAGTTGGTCTATTTAAAGCTTGCGTTCCAATTTGGTCTTTGGCTATGTTCACTTTACAATTGAGATTTTTTTTGGTCAGATCGGATTTGACCATCATGATGGCCGACGTTCATAATTACAAGCGGCTTTTATCTGTCCCCTAAAACGGCGCGCGTGTGGACATCGATATGTCTTCGCTCACGCCGTCCGGGTTGAAGCATGTCATATTTGTGTGACCACTCATTCATTTCAAACAATGGATGTGGTTTCTGCAAGAATATATGCTCGGGGTTTTGCTCTGGGAGACGGCGAGCAGTTAGTCAGCTATATTTGGTCCAGAAGATGGGAGAGACGCCTCACTTTAGCTGTTTCACCAGCTGTTGCTTGTGCTGATGTGAAATCCCCGCACCCTCAGTGCTGACTGATGTACTACGCATGTGCAGAGGCATAAAGTCGCTTGAATTCCCATATGGCCGTTCTCAATGCACATATTTTATATATGTAAAATAAGAATACATATATTACTGAAAAAAAATACTAAACAACATTACATTTGTGCATTCAGACAGCCCCCAAAAATAAATTCATATCTGTGTCACATTAGGGTCAAAAATTCAGATCAGATTTGAGGCACTTCAGGATGATGTAATCTGAACGCAGCCTTAGTCTGGTGTCTATTGTTGAAACGGTTGTGATTTTCATGCTTCCTGATATGTTTTACTTTTTGTTTCTGTTCCCCTGTATCAGCTTTAGCATTAGCATTAGCTCGTTCTTATTGTTTTTTTTGTTTTGTTTTTTTATGTCATGTTGGATCTGTATAACATAAAACTTCACTATGTAAAAGAAAACCTGCATGACATTTGTCAGACACCTTTATCCAGAGCGACTCACATTTTTATCTCATTATACATCTGAGCGTTAAGGGCCTTGCTCAAGGGCCCAACAGGGAGAACTTGGTGGTTGGGGGATTTGAACCTGGGACTTTTTGAACCGTAGTCCAATGCATTAGCCACCGAGCTACCCCTGAACCATTAGGATCCTGCTTCACCTTATTTTATAACATAAGCATGTATTCAGAAAAAAAGGTTTATAGCTTTAATGGTAACCTTTAATGTTTGCTTTAATGTCAGCATTTGGCTTCAGAGCGAATTACATTTTTATTTCATTATACTTTACATCTGAGCAGTTGAGGGTTAGGGGCCTTGCTCAACAAGGCAATCCAACATCAACTGAGCTCACGTTTAGTGTCTATATAGAGATTGCGCACAAGTGTGTGATTGAGTGTGACCGTATTCATGTTCGAGACAGGATCCGGATCCATAAATATTTTTTCCGACTCAAACGTTTTTCTGGAACAGCAAACGGTTTAAACTTAGACAGTCAGTAGTTGCGTGTGAAATGTCAGAGATATGAGAGAAAGAGAGAGAGAGAGAGAGAGAGAGGACATGGCTCTACCTGTTATCCACACCGGTGCTTTCTCTTTCTCTCTGTCTGACTCATTCTTTCTCTCTTTGTACTATAATCCATAATTCCATAAAGAACTTTAGGATCATGGGAACAAACTGGAGGTGGTAATGTTAAAAAAAAAAAAAACAGAAATGTACTAAGAGAAAGAGAGATACGTTACAAAGTAATGATAGAGAGCAAGAAAGTGCTGAATAGTAGGATATGATTATTAAAGTGCTTGAGGTCTGACTTTATATTGTTAGTGAATTTCTTTTTCCTAGAGATAAAAGCAGTGAGGAGTGAAAGCGTGAGCACCGTGTGCTTGACGTTTACGTAACATGCGGTAAAGCCGTTAGAAAACACTGCTTGTTGCTGCATGTCCTGTTCAGCTGCTTCATCTAAAAAGCAGGACAAACCAGACAAATGGCTTGTAACGAACTACCTGTAGGACAGGTTTAAAGAACGTGTGTGTGTGTGTGTGTGCGTTTCTCAGTCTCGCTCCCTCTTTATCTGAGGAAGAAAGCTAATTATTATCCGGGGTAATTGCATGCTGAACTGAGTCAAGGACAGAGAAAGAGAGGGGGAGAGAGAAAGAAAGAACAGAACGAAAGTCTGAAGACGATTATAATTCCTCAAGTGTCAGTTAGGGCTTAACAGAGTCTCTTTGATGGCAATAAAAACTTCACCGAAACACACACATCGATATCCGATCGTCCAATGAAGCACAGCACACTCCGTCTGAAACCGACCACCATTGCACTCAATTAAACACAAAACACACTCCACGTGCTCGACGTGTGATCGTTCTCTAGGCCGCTCCAGAAAAACAGTCCGGTACGTTTTCTTTGTAAAGTGGCATGTTAATGCGTGTGTGTGTGTTTGTGTGTGTGTGAAGATAAAGCCTGTTCCAGCTGCGACTTTTCAGTCTGTTTAGGTCTATAACTGTTTACACTGTCAACACGAGCTCTTTCAAAAGAAAACAGGAGTCCTGTATTCACCCCTAACGGAACACAGTAGCACACGAACGAACGGCTAAGAAGTTTCTCTTGTGTTTCTCAGGTTTCTCATGTGGGAGTAGGAATTAGGGGCAGTTATTTCTAAAGGATGCAGGTGGTGATATATTTCAGAAATCGAGATATGGCACGATTTAAGGCAACACATTGTACGGGTGGAACAGTTGAGGTGTGATTGTGTATGTGGGTGGAGCAAAAGAAAAGCAAATTTAGTGTAGGATGAAGTATTCATATATTCTGAAATATATACAGTATATCCTCAGTTTAAAGGAGACCTGTTGTAGAAAATTTTTAGTAATGTATAAACATACAGTTGGGACATTCCCTGCTTTTTATCCTTTTTTGAATTTTTATATTACCTGGGGGGACACTGGCTTCACCCCCCAAATGTGACCTCATATAAGAAGATACCCTCCCGAACCCCCCCCCAACACCCCGTGGCTTGTTGCTCAGCTCCTTTGTTCTCAGTAGGGGCGTAGCTCAGGAATGGCTCATTTACATAAACACTAAAGCAAGGCATATAAAAGCGGAGTGAAATATACGGAATGAAACACATGTCTCCAGTTTGATTAGCTTCCAGTTAGTTTGTAATTAGAGACAAATTAGTTACTGTTTAGAATAATTTAGAACAAAGTTCATTCCCAAGCATCTCTCTGTCTCTCTCTCTGTCTCTCTCTCAAAACTCCCATGAAGACAAAGCACCCAAACTATTCCAAAGAGCTCACACCCGAGGCTCCTCCCATAAATGTTTCACTAAAAGTCACAAGAACAATTATATGTTTCTCTTTGTTACACAACACCGCCTTTAAAGAAAAAAAAGCACACGTTATTATTTGTCTTAAATTATGTCCCATTTCCTTGTACAAGTCACTGTGTGTTCGTTTGTTACCTTAGAATCCCATTATAATACTGTATATAACCAGGGGCGTTCAAGTCAAACCGGGACTTGTGATGAAATTTCCGGTGGAATGAAGGTATTTACGGAAGGGTTCACGCACAGTACAGTAATGAGACTCTTATAATATTGGAATGGTGCAAAAGAAGGCTGTTTGTTCATAAACGACGATCCGGGTCGAGGTGGGTCGGAGTCCATCGTGGTTATTCCTTGAACATTCAGCGAGTGAAACACCTGATCGATGGAGATGAAGAGACACATCTGTCTGCGGGAACTGCACACACACTCATTCAGCAACACCACTTGCACATTACAGGAACTCAGCTGGAAGTTACTGCCACATCCTCCGTACAGTCCTGACCTCACTCCAAGCTATTTTCTGATTTGACCCGAACGCACTTTGTAGAATTGTTCATGTTGGCTGAAATATTTTTCTCACACAGGTGTATTCAGCTAGACAATATGTCCTGAATAAAAAACGAGGTGGAAAGTAAGGAAGTACTGTACAGCGTTGCATTAAATCTGTTACATAACTCTGAATGTACTCGCTGTGCTAAAAACAAACAAACACTCACCTCACATTTCACCCCTTTTCCAGCAAAAAAAAACAAAAACAAAACAAAGACACTAGACAAACTTTCAAAAAAAAAATAATAAAAAGTTTTCAAAGAGTGACAAAGCTCATAACTGAAATGTTAGTTAAAGACTTCCTGCCTGTCATTATCAAGAGACAATAAGCATAAAGCTACATAAAGGCACCTCCTCTCAGGGATTCTATTCGAGTACTTACTAATTACATTTATAATGTGTGTATTAATGCATATAATTAGCGTGTCATCCTGTATATTGGAGTTGAATTATGCTAGCTGACACTTTGTACCCTGGGAGGCACTTTACCTCAGAACACACCTGGAAATATCTACACGAGTGTATGTTTGCCATTTTTATTCCCGCTAAGTTTTAAGCATTCTTTTGGAAAGGTGAAAAGGCAAAAAACAAACTAAAAAGGGAGATATTTCTTTGTCACCGTGAATGCCCTCTCATTTAGTTAAAAAGTCTCGGTAATGGGTTTGTCCGTGTGTGTTGTGTAAGAGCTAATCGCTGCCTGACTCATCGTTTCCCTCAGCTCACATCCTTTCATTACTTCAGTGTGCTACTTTAACCCACAGCACAATGCAGCTTTTTACCCATAAATGCGCAATGCACCAACTTGTCAATCTTAAAAAAATAAATGGTGTATGAATCATTTTATTGTTGCTGTCTAAGGTTTTTTGATTGGCATCATTTAGTTTTTTAACTCACATGCTTTCCCACGGCGACGTTTAAAGTGCATTAATCACTAATTGGACTAAAATCTATCTTGTGCTATGGCTGCATTGCATTATGGGACTTTGAGGCTAGTTCTTACCCATAGCAAAGAAACTCCAAGATGAGATCTCATGTTAATCTCTTCTTTGTCTCCTAGACAGAAATGAGCTGTCTTTGAGACTTGAATGAGATTTAGGCGTTTTCTGCATCTTCTCAAATGTTTCTCAAATATTGCTCGTAATGTCTCAATCTCAGAGATATTCGACTCACACATTTTTTTGTTTCCCCAAAGCAGTGTTTCCCACACATAAAATATACAGTAATTGTAAACTGTGCATTTGGGTTTTCTGATATGCTCTGATATGATCCTTTTTTTTTTTTTTTTTTTAATTTGCTTAGTCATGTGTGTATAGTTAGTTAAAATGAAATAAAATTGAGTTCTTTATATTGAAGAATAAATTCTGCTGAGAAAAGGTCAGTGATTTCTGTACACACATATCATTTAAGACCAAACCTATTTTTGATTATACATTTATGACGAAATGTTCAACATTTTTTCATGGCCACCCCAATACATGTACATATAGATTCTAATAAAGACATAATTTTCCACAATTTCTCCCACACATGCTCCAAGCCTGCAAATGTTTAAGTGGCCAGTGTGTTAGAGAAATGTGTCAAGTCAAAAAACCCACTTTATCCATCATTCATCCAGACCTTTAGGTGGCGGTAGCGCACCATCTACTTTAAAATGATTAATTAATTGAAAATGAAGAAGAAGACAAAGAAGAATTTAAAATTAATTATTGTTGTCAAGGAGTCAAAATGTAAGTTAAAACCACAGAGTATTTGGTAAAAACAACAACAACAACAACAACTGTGGTATACTTAGCTGAAATTTACACAGCTTACATTTGTTCTTAAATTGCAAAAGAAATTCAAATGCTACCTGTGGGTGGTTTAGCATGTGGATTAGCATATCTCGGTAACTAACATTTGTGAGGTTGAAAGTTTTTTTTTTATTATTGGTAAAAATCAGTCAGCTGGCTACATTATTATTAGGCTTTTTTTTTTTTAATAGTAAGTTAATGTTACTGCATGATCAGTTTTTGAAAACCAACTTTTATTATAGAGTGTTGAGTGTTTAACAGTAGTTACCAGAACATGTAACTTTAGAGACATCGGTTAATTATATTCTATAAATTAAGACCAATATGTTTGTTTGTGGAAAGATTATCTTGGTAATTATATACATTTTACTTTAACTGGGTTCTTTTCAGAAGCATGCCACCTCAGGAGACCAAGAATGCAGGAGAATGTTCCAGAGCATCATCAGTCAGGTCAGCACCAGCCCATGAGCAAGCTCACGCTCACCTCTCAACCTTCAGAAAGCTGGTACTAGAGTAGCTGAATGGTGTTTAGGTAAATCTCAAATGTTTTAATATATATTTTTTTGTTCCATTAGATACTAAGAAACTCCAGGAGTTGTAGACTTTGGACAAACTTGTTGGACATCCATCACAAGAGAAGACTGATGTAGCCGGTGAGAGAGAGAACTTTTCCTGGAATTGGCCCGTTCTTGTAGCCCTTACATACAACAAGCAACCAATTTTCCTTTAAAAAAATTTAGCTCCTTTTTGACTGATTCTTTTCACTGGAAGATTGTCACAGTGCTATGGCCTTTGTGGAACTCCTGTATAAATCATACTTTGAGTTGAGCAGTGTTACACTTAATATCTTTATCAGGTTTTATGACATTTTGTATCATTTAGTGTCTTGATTTGCCAGATTTTGCTGGTGTCTGTTATATTGTGTGAATTGTAAATTAATTTTTACTGTGTGCTGTCAACTGAGGATTTTTGATACGTTCAATAAAACTTTAATATTTCTAACTTGTTTCATGCATCTCATTTATATCGGATTTTAATCTCATTATGATCTTATATATGGCTCATTTGCTTCTTCAAATGCAGTTCTGTGTTTCTCATGTACATCTCAGATTTCTCCAATGTTTCTCAAAAGTATGTCTCGCTTTGTGTCTCAGTTATGTCTCTTTGTTTCTCCTAAGTGGGGTTTTGGAGAAATAGAAAAGACAGTTGAGCTTGTAATGAGACAGCTCAATTCAGTCTCATGAGACAAGAAAAAGCTCATGCTGAGCAACAAAATTTTGCTATGGGTGCTTTATTGGATTTTTATTTTTTTTTTCTTAGTTAGAAATTCCCAGGATTTTGTAAGTTTCTGGAAAAAAGTGAGTGAGAAAATAAACTATTTCATTTTATATTATTTTATTTATTTATTGGACATCTTGTGTTTTAGATCATTACTGCCATTAGCATGACACACAACCGCTAAACCAGTCTTTTGGCTGCTCCCCTCAACGGGTCGCCACTTTTTTTTTTTTTTTTCACACACAACCGTTAAGTATATTTCTTAAAACACTAGGCTAAAATATTTATTTATTTATTTCAGCTTCATTCAGACAATCCCGCTCTCATTCGTTTGACGAGATTGTGATTAAATTTTCCAGTCAGATGAACATTTTTCTCTTTTCTCTCTCAATTTTTATCCCCCTCTTTTCTATTCCTCATGCTGAGTGGAAGTATCAGCTAACCCCACGGGGGTTTACATGGACTTAGCGTTAGCGCAAGCGCTGACCACTAGCCGCAGAGTGAGGTACGAGAGCTGGTGTTTAGGGAGCAGACGCAGCTGTTCAGCATCAGGCGCCAGGCGACCCCCTTGTATCTGACGTGACCGGACAGCAGCAGCAGCAGCTTCATATAGGTTATAGAAGAAATCAGAGCTTGGGTATTGAGTTGTTCATGTGTGTGAAGTATGTCTTGATTCTACCTTACTCTCTAGCTGGATATAAATTTCCAATGATTTGTTGTTATTACTGTAGAAATAATTTCACGATTGAAAGATTGTTAAAAAAATGTTGTAAAATATGACAGTTTTCCTGTTACTGTTAGGGAGGGGTTAGCAGGTATAGGTCTTCACAGCATTTATCCGTTTCTTTGTTTCATACATGTTAATTCTCATGGATCCCAGTTTGGGAAGTCTAATCCCAAAGTGTCATGTCACCTGGAGGACACCAGACCTCTTGAAGCGATCAGATGAGTGGAAAGGAATGAGACGGTGATCAGGTCAGTGCACACAGTTAAGGGAGGCACTTTGAAAGTTGGTTCAGATTACGCAAATCCTGATTAAACGTATAATCAGTAACATAATCTAAACCATTGCACAATCAGATATCTGACTCAGTTTCACTGTGTCTTAACAAGAAATCATGATTCAGTTAAATTTTTTGGTGTTTAACGGGTTTTGATATGAAATATAACATTGTTTATACTGGATTAAGAATTATACGTAAGATTTTATTTAAAGTGTGCCGACTGGCTAATGTACCTAGGGTGCTTATTTATAAATTAAACATTTTGTGTCTATTTTATGAATAAAGAGCTTATGTCAAAAACGTGGAAGATTTTATAAAAAAAATTATGAATTTGGTCCTAAGAAAACAACAACCATCAGTTATTATTGCGAACTCCATCAGATACTGTGCTACTTTTGTTTAATCCATACCTTGTTCCAAAATAGGGCGGTTCAAAACAAACCAGGACTTGTGATGAATGAAGACGTAGAAATGATTGGCATCTACAGAAAACTTGCACAGAATAGTGATGAGACTGTTAATCTCAGTAAAATATTTCACTGGTACAAACATTTTAAAGAAGACTGGATGTCTATGAACGACGATCCCAGTCAACATAGCTTAGAGTGCACTGCAGTGGTTGCTGTGAACATTTGATTAATAACATGTGGCCAACTTGCAGAAGAGACGCATCTGTCCGTGGGAACTGTACACACAATCATTCACTATCACCAACTCGGTTGAGAGTGATTGCCACATCCCCCGTACAGTCCTGAACTCACTCTAGGCCATTTTCACATGTTTAGGTCATTAAAGGAGTTCCTGGGAGGCCAGCGAACTACATTCTATCTCGATGGTATTAAACAACTGAGATAAGTGCATTTTTGTACAAGGGGATTATATAGAGAAATGAAGTGAGTTGTTGTCCAGAAGACGATGAATGAGTCCAGCGGCAGACAGATGAGTCCTCCCCATTGGCCTGGTTGCGGAAGACATGCAGGGGAAAGGTCAGCGTTCATGTGGGGTTTAGGGTCGAGACTCCAGACAGAGAATGATGAGACGGGATAGAGAGGTAAAGGAGTGCCCTTTCAGCGCAAAACCGCTGCTTTCAACACCTTAAAGAAACCCGACTGGATATGACAGGCAATAATAATGAGTAGATCACCTGCGGAATTTGAAGGTGGGTGGTCCTAACGAGACCAAATCCAAAGAAGACAGGTGACAGGTTCGGGTGTGGCAGGGGTCCACAATGAGAGATGCACGTCTGTGGTTATAGTATGCAGTAGCTGAAATGATCAAGCTCAAGCGAGTGATTTATCATGATGTGTACTAATCACACACACACACACACACACACACACACACACACACACACACACACACACACACACACACACACACACAC
>JAQQZT010000012.1:29710219-29720437 GCA_030068275.1 Clarias platycephalus | reverse complement strand
CTCCACATCATTGCATTCAGTTTTTATTCACAATTTGTTTAGTGTCCCAACTTTTTTGGAATCCGGTTTGTAGATGTTTTACTATGTATGAAACGATGACCCAATCAGTGCTCCTTCAGACAGAGATGCAGTGAATGAACAGAAACACAGGTGGGAGAGAGTTGTTTTTCGCAGAATTTACCAATTAGGAACAGAAGCTAAATTTTCCCCCCATGTCACCTAATGTTACCTCCACGTGGGTCAAACATTCATAGACAGAATTTAATTATTCTAACACAAGAAAAACGATCAGATCAAGTGTTTACATGGCTAATATTTATTTATTTAATATGCTCTCGTTTGCGAGTGTTAATAAGGAGGCAAGCGGCAGCGTTTTGAACTATCTGTGCAATCCATTAAGGCGTGATTGAGGGAGGCCATGACACAAAGCATGTCAGAGTCAGTAAATGACAGGAAAGGCTTCACCTTGAGAAGAAACTATCCCTTATTCCTTATTAATAGTGTATTAATCTGAGTTTCAAATTAAATTCAAAAGCTTGCTGTCAATTCTTCCTCCTAAATTCCTTACAGGTGGTTTTATAAAATAAAGCCAGACACCTAAAATCAACATTGCCAACACATAGTAAAACAGCCAAAAAGGGCCACATCAGTTTTATCCTAATTTATACAGGTCAGCAGGGCAGAGGGACAAACAAACTCTTTTATGCTAACAGATAAGCTTCTTATTGTCAGATATGATTTAGTGCACTTAAGTTCAGCCCTTTGAATGCCAACACAGTGCTCTAAGCCGTGGATGAGGATCGGATGGTCCACTGTGTCAAAGGTTTCATGGGAGCATGGGAAAACTCCCTGTATCTACAGCACATTTAATAAATATAATTAATAACTGTGATTATTATTGGAAAACCATCTCCATAATCTTAAGGCAACTTTGATAAAAAAAAAAAAAAAAAAAAAAAAACAGGTTGTACAACAGCTTGTTTAAGAACATCTGGAACACAACCAGTACTGATGAGGTATTAATAAATCAGAGAAGGCTAGGTCCAACAACATTAAACACCTGTTTTAATAGTCTCAGTGGGATTGAGTCACCAGGATGGAAGGGTCTGCACAGCCTGTCTGCATTGTTCTAATGGCCTGGGTGGTAGAGTTTAGCCAGGGCTGCTGGTGTGATTGTGTAGACTTACAGCTATACTGAGCACGGGAGTCCTTAATGTCTGGCTTGAAAAGTTTGATGCGTTCATTAGCAGAAGGATGGGACAGAGCACCATTCGTAACATAACAATGAGTGTTTAAAAGCAGCAGAAAAGTGGTCAGCTGTCATACAATTTATCATGTGCATCTTACAGATGGACCTCTTTGGTTGCATAGATTATGAAGAAATACTGTAGCAATTTCTAATTCGACAGTGTAATTATCTGAAATGTGAAAAATATATCATTGATATTCAAAGATAGTCCTTGAGTGAGTATCAAATTCAGTATGTTTCCCTTGATATGCATAGAATCATAAACCATCTGCGTGTTGTTAAGAGTTGATAGGTTATAAGAAAAAGAGTCTCATCACTGTACAATTCCACAATTTCTGCTGAGGCTTTTCAAGAGGTAACAGCTCATTTCTTTACCATTTCTTAAAAACACTGAGGTATGCCGTGTAGTCACCTTCTCACTCGCGGTCCAGCTCACAGGTCTCGTACTGCCCATAGAGGTGTCGCCTCTCTATCCATGGCCGCACCCAGGTCTCTTGGGATAGACTCCAGGTCCCGAAACCCTGTACCAAGAATACAGTAGACTGTATAGAAGATAAATGAATGGATGAATCCAAATCCAAATCTTGTCAAAGGCAAAAAGTAATATTTTTAAAAGTAAATTTTTTTTTTTAAAGTACACTTTTAAGTGACTGCTTAAGCAAAATGAACAATCTCTTAATGGAATGCGACAGTACAAATGTTTGCTCTGCATTGTAAGAATTTTATTGTAGTAATTTCTGTATGGTTTTTTTTATTTGATTGTTTATTGCAGTTTTATTGTATATCGTGTACATTTTGTTCATTATCTTGCAGCACTATTATTTTGCTTTGTGCTATGATCACATTGTTGACAATCGAAGAAATGAAAAAGAAAACTTAATTTGTAGAATACTTTATTATATATATATAATCAGATAGTTTGGACAGAACTTTTTTGTCTTTAGTCCTTTTATATAAGTCGAGGGAAGACGGAACATCTGCGGTGTTGCAGCTGGCAGATGGAAAGCAACCTTACGCAAGTTATCAGTTTGTTCCTGGCTATCTAACCCTTCAGCTGTATTCTCATTTGCTCTTCTTTCTTTTTTGTTCTTTCCTCTTTATGTGACTCCTCTGCAGTAATGGAAAGCTCCTGGCTGTGGTTCAGGACCAGTGTGTGGAAATTAGGTAATTCCTCTCATCGATCATTTTGCCCTCTTACAGGAATTGGTGTGTTTCTCACCTTGCTGTTGTCAGAGGTGTTGTGCTCAGCAGATCTGCACATCAGACAGATAGCTTAGCACGGATGCTTCGTTTTATGTGTGTGTGTGTGTGTGTGTGTGTGTGCTTGTTTTTCCTTGTTCTTTTTTTCCCCTTCTCCACTCAATGGTATATTAAAACAAAATCACCAGAATGGGAAAAGTATGAGCAAAGGTATAGAAGTGATTTATCTTTATTATCGACAGCTAAAACAAGTGTAAACACAGTTCTTCTTAGCGTAGGGGTTCAAATTGCTTCAAATTCTCAAAATGCCTTGTAGCACTTGCTGCTCTAATGCAGTTAGGTTTTTTCCTTTTTTTTACCGTGAGCCCGTCCACTCTTGAAGGGTTTAAACAGGATGCAGTGCACTTTCTTCTTATCCATATCATGAACCAGAATAAATCAAATGTAAAGAGCGGAGATAAAATGGTTTACAGTAAACAAATATAGCACAAATATAGAGCTTTACAAGCATTTTTTTTCAGACACTCAAATTCAATTCAAACATTTATGTACATGTTTAAGTGCAAAGGCTTGTGTTCCCTTGATGCCTGAATAAAGACTGTATTTCTATTTTATGGTTAATTTGCAAAAGTAGAAGTTTATGCTCACTTAAGGGTGTTTAATGTTCTGTGGAAAACCCGTTACGGTGATTAGGTCCAGTCGCGACCCAGGACAGCAAATGCACTCACTGGCTACTTCATTAGGTACACCTTGTTAGCACTGGGTTGGACCCATTTTTTCAAATTATTTTATTTTTTTACCTCAGAAATGACTTAATTCATCTTGGCATAGATTCAACAAGGTGCTAGAAACATTCTTTAGAGATTTTGGTCCACATCACTAGCTGGAACCGTTAATACTGTACAGTATCAAAGGCAGGATAGATCCATGCTTTCATGTTTTGCCAAATTCTGACCCTACCATCCGAACGTGAGGGCAGAAATCAGGACACTTCTGACCAAACAATGTATTTCCGGTTTCTCCTGTCAGATTTGGAAAGCGTATGCTAAATGTAGCCTTGGTTTCCTTTTCTTAGCTAACAGGAGATGTGGTTTTCTCCCGCTGTAACTCGTCTGCTTCAAGGTTTGACAGGTTTTGTTGTCAGATGTGCTGGTCGCCATTTTCCCCTTGTGTTAATGAGATGATATTTGAGTTACTGTTGCTTTTCTATCAGCTCGAAACAGTCTCTGTCTCTGTCTCATACTTCTTTGACCTCTGGCAACCACCAAGCTTTTTCACCCAGAGAACTGCTACTCACTAAATATTTTCTCTTTTTCAGACCATGCTCTGTAAACCCTAGAGATGGTTTTGTGTGAAAATCCCAGTAGATCAGCAGTTTCAGAAATACTCGCCATGCCACGTTCAAAGTCACTGAAATCACCTTTCTGCCCCATTCTGATGCCCGGTTTAAACTTTAGCAGATTGTCCTGATCATGTCTACATGTCTAAATGCACCAAAGTGATGCCATGTGATTGGCTGATTTCATATCTGCGTTAGCATGCAGTTGAACAGGTGTACCTAATGAAATGGTCAGTGAGTGTAGACTTAAATATGCTTCATTAGTGTGTAAATAACACTGAAGAACCTGTTACTATGAAAACAGTAAGAAGCAAATCGTCTTCCTGGTGTGATATCAGATGTATTTTTGAGCTGTTATGTAGGTGTATTTCGTGGTATCGCATATCTGATGAAAGAATAGCGAATATAATTGTCTACTTGAACATGCAAAGCAGTAACCCGTTACTCGTTATGGTGTTTTTTTTCTGTCAGGTCAGCGCGAGACGAGTTTGGATCCGTCATCGGGAAATGTCAAGGTACAGTGCGGCGATGGCCTTTCATCATTTGTCATTCTTTCTTATTGCACTTTTCCAAGAATGACATTTCCTTTTTTATTATGCAGTCGTTGATTAATGAAATGATGAACCATCTTTTTTGTATGCCTGTCTCGACCAGGGTACACCTTAAGTCGCAGACACAATGTAGACCAAAGTGAATAAAAGTGTGTCGGTGCTCAGTGCTCTCACCTGTTGGGGTTTATCCAGTTCACACCTGTTCTCATGATCTCTATTTAAGATCTGGTTCAGATCACTAACATTTTCTACACAAAGGATTATACACGGCATTTACTGTGATTGTTTACAGCACATCCAGAGGACCCTTTTTAGAATAGCAGGGAGTAGCACAGATAGTGAGTTGACAATGCAATGCAGCGGTCATTCAAATCATTCACACTCTTAATTATGCATCATTTTATAGCTTAATATAATTTAAAGTCAAGTCAAGTAGACTTTTATTGTCATTCCAACCATATACAGTTCAGCACACAGTGAAACGAAATGGCGTTCCTCCAGGACCGAGGTGTTACATACGTGAAACATAAACTATCTAGCTAGCTAGGACAGCTAATTAGCTGACTATCTAAGACAGAACAAATTGACACCATAAATGATCAAAAACTATTCTAAATTACTATATAAAAGACAAAACTGAGTTGCGTAATGAATTCACCCTCTGTGCAGTTGGGAAATCTAGAATGGGAATGTGAAATCTAATTTCAATTTAACATGGGGGCGTCTATGGGGATAGTCTCACTTTTGGACTCCTCCCCCAGTGGACATTCGAGGAACTACATGTTTTAGCTTCATTTTTCAGAACCAGAGGTTGTCCCTGGGTAAAATCCAGGTATGAAAGCTGTGAGGTGCAAAGACTTACAAAGCAGGTACGGGTTATCAACCAGGAGACAGTTTTTAAAATTTTCCAAAGCATTGGATGTGCCATGGAATGCTGTAAGTACAATGATCAACAAAGGAAAGTGTGGTGTCTAAAATTAATGAGAAGACCAGGAGAACACTGGCCAGGGAGGCTGCCAAGATTAAAAGAACTGCAGCAGTTTCTGGCCAGCACTGGTTACTCCCTATGTGTAAAGACATTCTCCCGAGTTCTTTATTCAGCACTGTGCAATAGTCCTAACCCATCCTTATTTCTTCGTAGTTTGTTTTCAGAGAGACGGACTTTCTTGTGTTTTTCAATGTAGTCTTGAGGAATAGTTCTCCAGGCTTCATTTTCTGTCCTGTCCCTGTACCCGAGCAGTTTCAGAGGAGCGTCTTTTGTTTGCTAAGCCACACAGTGTGACCTATGGATCATTCAAACATTAACTTAGGTACATTTAAAAAACATTTAACTTAAGACGTGAACCAGTGAGAAACAGGTGCAGATGATGACAGATGATCAGGCCGGTGATAAGTATACCGGTGATGCTGAGTGGTTGGAACAGACGAGAGGGGAAATGAGGTTGCTGCTGAGGTTGTTACATAAACAACCAATTTTTAAACTGATGTAAACTACATTTCTTTAATGTAGTGTACTTCATTTCGTTTAATCTTAAAAATGAGGTGTGACTCAAGACTTTGCACACTGATGTACTGTATGACTTGAATTTTTTATCTAAAATACTAAAAGATATTGCAAAATATATATAAGAAAAAAATATATAAACTAAAAAATAAGAAAAACATCTCCATGGAGAAGCATTGTGATTGCTGATGTTTTTTTTTTTTTTTTTGGATCTGTAAACAATCGACCGTGGAGCAAGTGGAGAAAGGTCATGTGGTCTGACAAGTCCAGATTTATCCGGTTCCAGAGTAATGGATGCATCAGGCTTAGAAGAGAGGCGGTTGAAGTGCCTACCATCCAAGATCTGTGGTTGCTTCTGTTCAGCAATTTTATTTGCCCAGATGACCTGAATATACCAAATTACCAGGTTTTTGTTCAATCCATGGATTTCTTTTCTTCTCTGATGGCGCAGGCATATTCCACCATGACAATGCCACGATTCATCGGGCTCCAATTGTGAAAGAGTGGTTCAGGGACCATGAGACATCATTTTCACACATGGATTGTCCCCTACACTTTAACCCCACCGGGAATCTTTGTGATGTGCTGGAAAAGACTTTACACAGCTGTCTGACTCTCCCATCATCAACACTAGATCTTGGAGAGAAATTAATGTTTCTCTGGAAGAAAATAAATGTTGTGTGATTGCATAAGCTTATCAACACAATGCCACGACTGTAATCAAAGCAAGAGTCGCTCCAGTGAAATATTAGTGTGCGCCTTTTTTTTTGGCAGGCCTTAGAATGTTTCTCATTTTATAATGAGCATAGTTCATAGCTAAGAACATGATGTAGTCTCTGTATGTACGTATCCCGTCCCATGTGTGTTTGTTCTGTGTTTTTCGACAGTATTTTAGGAGAGCGTGATCTATCTTACGGCTTTACCTCCACATTTCCTTTTAAATTTCAGCTTTGTAATTTATAGCCTCAAAACTTTATTTCATGCTTTGTGAAGCCTACAGCTCCCACGCAGATGAGCTCCCACTACACACTCACTCTCATTTCACGGCCGTGATGGAGTTAATTTCAGCCCTTTTAATACTTAAAAAAAAAAAAAAAATAGAAGTAGCATATTTTGATTTCTTTTTGTGTTCATTCTGTCTCCTTTACTGTCTTGCTATCTTGGGTGATTATATCGGATTTCCAGCGATTTAGTGGATATAAATGTGCATATAAATTGCACCATGCAGGGGTTTTTTTTTTTTTTTTTTTTTTGCCAAACCCCATTCTCAAGAAAAAGAAGAAATCAGTGAATAGGAAAGGAACTCCTAAGGTTTTGCCTGAGTAAACTCGGGGTTAGAAATAATGTAAGAAAAAAGTAGAAAAGGGCCTTGAGTGTCTGAGAGTCTTTAAGCAAACTAATTTTTTACTGTAGGTTTCACTTGAGATTTAATTGCTCATTAGTTAGCTTGTATGTGGATCGATCATGCCTAAAAACAGTTTAAAAATGTTGAACTCATTAACAACATTAGGTCAATGAACGCACAAGCATTTTGTAATTAATTAATTTATTTTTTGCTTTAAATCATAAGGAATCTGAAAGCATATTTATAAAAACCACTTCCAAACAATTTGGAGTTCAACACTGTACAGTAAGAAAGATTATTCACAAGTGGAAAGCATTCAAAATGGTTGCCAGTCTTCCCAGAAGTGGACGTCCAGCACAAGTCAGACCGTGCAATGCTCAGAGAAATACAAAAAACCCAAGAATTGCATCTCTGATCCTACAGGCCTCACTGAGCATGTTAAAGCCCATGACAGCACAATTAGAAGAAGACTGAACAAGTACAGTTTGCGTGGAAGGGTTTTAAAAAGACATCAAAGCCAACTAAGGTTCACAAAAAATAACACTTCTGTCAGATGAGACCAAAGTGTAGTTCTTTGGGCTTAATGTCCAGCGCCATAATTTGGCAAAAACTAAATACCTCAGACCCACTGGTTTGGGCTTGTTTTTCAGACACAGGACATGGGCACCTTACAGTCCTTGAGTTGACCATGGACTCCTTTACGTACCAGAGTATTCTAGAAGCAAATATGAGGCCATTTGTCTGACAGCTAAAACTTGGTCGAAATTGGGTCATGCAACTAGATAATCATCCGAAGCACACCAGTAAGTCTACGTCGGAAGGTTTTGGAATGGCCTAGTCAAAGTCCAGACCTCAACCCAGTTCTGTGGCGGGACCTTTAAAGAGCTGTCCATAAGTGATTGCCAATACCCAAAAATCATATCATCATCAAAGTCATTTGGGTACTGGGTGTTGCCCACATGTTTTTTTTCTTTTTTTTCTAGCTTAATTTTTGTTAAATAAAATAATGTGAAGTTTTATACTATTATTGCCTGTGGTTGTATTTGACTAATACTGAGACCAGATGAATTTTTTATTATGTTTTACACAAAAACATAGAATTAAGAGGGGACCCTAACTTTTACACATGACTGTTTATACAGTTCATCTATTTTGTAGATAATAGAGAGTATAAACGATTGCAGTAAATCTGTAGTTCAGGTGAGATGGTGTGATGTGTCTTATTCTCCCTCCGTAGCCGGTGAGCATTGCACAGTGAACTTTTGTATATTTAGTTTGAAACTTGTTCATATGCAAGTTTATTTCGAGTTTTATCAGCTCTATAGAGGTACTGTATTTTATTTTATGACAAAAGCATATGATTGAGAACGGCGTGCTTTCTTTCGGCTCTGCTCTTTAAGTCAGGATGGCGTTTTTATTGCGAGTACATCATAGTGCTGACTTTGCACATTTCCCTTCTCTATTTATGTTTTTTTTTTTTTTCCTTTTCTTTTCCCTTTTCCCTAAACGGAGATTTATGACGAGTACGTCTGCCCCGGCTCCGTTGCGGCACGCTCATCACATGTACTTAGGCATATTAGTTCCAGCGCTCGGTCCAGATTAATTAGCCTTTAGTAGAAGAGAGTTGATTTATGGTCTCTGCTGAGCCCTTTCTTTTCCAGGTATTTATCTTTAGAAAGCATCATCGCTCATCCGGAGTTATCGAACCTTCCTTCTTTCCAGCACGTCCTGTTATTTCTTTTTGATCTTGAATAGAAATAGCAAGCTTGCCTTTTTTTCCTAACCTCTTGCACTGTGGTGGAGATAAGAAAGTTTCATTGCTTTTGATTGAAATTCCCATGATTCACAGCTTCACACAACAGAAGCCTGTTTTTACACTTAGTATTGGATTTTTGAATTGAATGCATGTGAGCGAGGTGAGTTTTATTGCGCGGAGTAAGTCATGTGTCCTCTTCCTTAGGTCTGTCTCAATAGCGTTACAGCCCAAGGGTGGTTAACGGCTACATTGATCCAGCTTTTTGGACTTGTGTCCTATTTGATCCCAACATCCTGCGTCTGAATGACTCCCAAGTTACCTGTCGCCTTTCATGTTACAGGTAACTTGGGAGTTTTTTAACCGTTTTTTTTTACAACCAGGTGACTTTTTAAAGAATACAAATTTCTACTGACCTCTGCAATATGACACAAATATCATATTATGATACTCTAAAGGGATACATTATGTACACAGGGTATTTAAGCTAGCTAACAGAGGGGGAAAGAGTAATAAAATTTTGTACTCAAGTAAAAGTACTGTTACTTCAGTGAACTTTTACTGAAGTACAAGTAAAGTTACCCTTATAAAAATCTACATCTGGCATCTGTTTTGTCCGTCTCCATCGTTCTTGTGAATTTAGCGCGTTTGTTCTCCACGCCCATTAATCAATCAGTGCAGTGGTTTTCGGGGTGCAATTTTTCTCCTTACTCATTGCATTATTTGTATTATTTTTCATTTTCATTTATTTATTTTTTACTCAGTAGTAAATATGATTTTAAATGTAGCGAAGTACAATACTTCAAACAAAACATACTTAAGTAAAAGTAAAATTACAGATTTTACAACTACTTTAAAAAGTAGAAGTACAAATCTACTCAATTACAGTAACGTGAGTAAATGTAATTCGTTACTTTCCACCTCTGCTAGATTTATTAAAACCCTATAAATCAGGCACTTTTGCTAGCTAGCAAGCTTTTCTTAAAGCTCCAAAAAAGGAGAAAAATTGACTGTTTTACTGTAGGAATAATAAATAGGAGATGCGTACAGTATCAGGCAAACGTTTGGACAAACAGTGGAACCTCGGATTACGAGCATAATTCGTTCAGGAAGTGGGCTCGTATTCCAAAACACTCGTAAACCAAATTTAATTTTCCCAAAGGAAATAATGGAAACTCAAATTATTCGTTCTACAGCTCGAAAAAATAAATACATAAAAATAATTAACACAAAATATAAAGTAAAAATAAAACAAATTAACCTGCACTTTACCTTTA
>JAQQZT010000012.1:29587206-29600753 GCA_030068275.1 Clarias platycephalus | reverse complement strand
ATGAGGTACATGTACATGGTATTGATGTCCTTCATGAGGTACATGTACATGGTATTGATGTCCTTCATGAGGTACATTTACATGGTATTGATGTCCTTCATGAGGTACATTTACATGGTATTGATGTCCTTCATGAGGTACATTTACATGGTATTGATATCCTTCATGAGATACATGTACACGGTATTGATGTCCTTCATGAGGTACATGTACATGGTATTGATGTCCTTCATGAGGTACATGTATATGGTATTGATGTCCTTCATGAGGTACATGTACATGGTATTGATGTCCTTCATGAGGTACATCTACGTTGTATTGATGTCCTTCATGAGGTACATCTACGTTGTATTGATGTCCTTCATGAGGTACATGTACATGGTATTGATGTCCTTCATGGTACAGTATTGATGTTCTTTGTCATCAGAAATGAATCTTCGTCCTCGTAGGGCTGCTTTCAGGGGACCAAACAGGTAACAATGAAGTCTGATGGAGTGAGATCAGGACTATAGAGAGGATGCTTTAACACCTCAAAGTTTAATCTGAAGTTTAGACTTCATCTCTTCAATAAGCGTCTCACTGATAATGTCCCAATACTGGCCCTTGAGAATCCCAGAAAACTCTAAACATCAATTTTCAATTTTGAACTTTTTCTCAGTCTGAGATTGAGGATGTTTCCGTTCCAATACTCTGCCATTTACTCTCAGACTCGTAGTGATGAATCCATGTCTCGTCACCAGTAATGACCCTCTTAAAAAAAACTTTCACTTTCTTTAGCGTATCCGTCCAAATATTGTTTGCAGATATCAAAGCACTTCTGTTTACGCTCTTCCGCGAATTGATTCGGCACCAGGTTCACCCTCAGACCACAAACTAATCACTGAACGTTGCTGCTCTTTCGTGCAAATCAATAGTAGGGCATCCATTTTCATTCGCACAACAGTCACATATAGGTGTGCATATAGGACACAATTGTTTACTGTTGGGCCCTTGAGCAAGATGGAAAAATTGCTGAGAGATAAAAATGTACGTCGCTCTGGATAAGGGCCGTCTGCTAAATTCCGTAATGTAAATTTCACATGTTCACACCCATGTACAGCGGAGACAGGAGCCTTGAACGGAAAGCGCTGGTAGGAGTGCGGCCAACAGAAGTTATATAATATAACCAGAATGCGAAAACGTTTTTGACTCATGTAATGTTTCACCTCATTTAAACTATATAATGTTTTTTAAGTATGCACCAAGTGGGACTTTTCAATAAAGTACTATATACATACGAATGTGGTTCTGGTGCTTCTCTGAGAATTTTGCTTCATGCTTCAGCAAAGAAATTTTAAATAAATCAATCCGAATTTCAAATGATAAAATGTACAATCGTTTTGGATGTTTGACATGTCCGGTCCATTAAGTGGCTCTCGAGCTGCTATAACACACTGTTAGAGAGAGTAATGCAGAGACGACCCTGTCACATTTCACCCCTCATCCACTCATTTTACTGTTTCACTTTGATGCATTAATGTCACCGTGTTGATGTGAGAGACGATAAAAAACAAAACAGCTGCGGCTCCTCCAGCACTATGACTCAGCGATTTATTATTATTATATATTTATTTATTGATTGATTAATGTGCATTCGTGTGACTTTTTTTTTTTTTTTTTCTGTCATAATTTTTGTGACAATCCCTCGCCGACTGCCACTCGCTCTTCTGTCCTTTTAACCTGACTTCAGGCGAGCGATGCACGGGTACTTACTTTTAAGAGTTGCACGTTACCAGATGGTGGAAAAGGTGGGGGAAAAGAGCCCTTCTGTTTAGCATAATTGGTAGTGAGGATATAAAACACTGTTCTAGCGCATGACTGAGTACAAAGATTGGGAATCACAGCCCACATTCATCACAGCCTTCATAGCCCTGGCACACACACACACTCGTACGTAAAAGTTATGCAAAACATCATCGTCTTAAAACTGAATTCATTGCCTAGTTTAAATGCTTTAAGCAAAGAATTCGAGTGATACCGTTTATTGCACATATTGTATATTTGACATAATTTAGTTATAGGAAACAGTAAAATGATTACAGCGGACTTGATGTGGATTCACAATGTGGTAATATGCTTGAAATCATGCACTTACAAGGGTCAGGTCAAGTCCCAGGCGTTATTGTAGTGCTCATATCAAACATCAGAACTGGGGAAAACATCATAAGATTCAGGTTTAAGAATTTCAGAATGTACTGACTTTCACACGGAACCCAGGAACAACCCAACACGCAGCAGTTCTTTGGACAGGAACCTTGTTGGTAGAGGAGACTGCTTGGATCAAGGTGACAGCATCTCAAATCACCACAGTTTACGATCACGATGAGCAGAAAAGCATCTCAAGAGCTTTAGGCGCATGAGCGAAACCAGCAGAAGACAACATCGGTTTCCGTGTCCAACTGCCCAGTTTATCCTTCCAGTGAGCCCGGAAAAAACGGAGATCTCGCTCGTTATAACGTGAGCATGCAGCGCTTTTTACTGACTGCCTCCTCAGGTGGGCCGTTCAAGTCAAAGCGGGACTTTCCAGCGTTAAAATCTCTCAGTATAATCCCCTGCTACACAGAGTTTCACTTTTTACTAGCGCTTGGATACCATCAAAGTAGAAAGTTTTCTCAGTACGCCAAAGCCATGATCAGACTGCTTGCTTCACGTCCTCCCACGGCCTCCCAGGAACTCCTTCAATGGCCCAAACATGCGGAAATGCCTTCAGGGCTGTACGGGGGATGCTGCAATAAAGCCGAGTTCCTGTAACGTGCAAGTGGTGTTTGTGAATGATTGTGTGTACAGTTCTCACAGACAGATGCATCATTTCTGCAAGTTGGCAATAAGATGTCCATCGATTATTTATTTATTTATTTATTTCAGGATCAGTCATTCCACCTGCTAAATGACTGCAGTGGACGCCGATCCACCTCAGCCAGGATCGTTATACAGCGACGTACAGACTTCTTTAAAATGTTTGCACTATTCAGATATTTAAGTGCAGCTAAGAGTCTCATCACCGAACTGTGCTCGCAGTCTTCTGTAATTTTGGTTTTAAGCCTTCATTCATGAAAAATTTCATCGCAAATCCCATTTTAACTTGAACGCCCCTCATAAGTATGTATCGGTTTTGTCGGAGACGGAGTTTACACCCCATGCTGACAGTTTTGCATATTTCTACCTCCTAAGGATTAAATATGAATACATTGGGGTTGAACAGATAATGTGCTGTGAACAGATACAAATATGCCTCGTGATGCCTTTAATTACAGAGACACCGCTTCATACAGCTTCACGCTGTGGACAGGGCAGCACGTCTCAGCTGGAGTCTGCAAAACATAATCATTTAGCTTATTTAAAAGTAGGAAAAAATCATATTATAACATTCTCAATTGATATAGAAAGGAAATCCTGGAGCTCACAGTAAGTAAACAGCACGTTGACTAAAGTACTGACATGGAACAAATCTGAAACTATGCAAAATATGATCAATGATACCAGGTTTCCTGATTCTGGAAGGACACGGCGTCCTATTCGGTTAGTAGGTTTAAGGATGTGAATATTTGGAGGACTAGATTAATCCACATAAATGTACTGCTCAACAAATCACTGTAGCATGGGAGTAAAACAAACAAACAAAAAACTAAATGTCATAAAGCAGGAATTACATTTAATAATAATAATAATAATAATAATAATAATAAAAAAATAGTAGCTTGTTTTGCGTTTGATCAGGATGTCCTGCTTGTGATTTTCACGAAAGAACTGATTCGTTTTTGTGATCTGAGGGTGTACCGCAGAAGGAGCCGCACAGCCATCCACGGCTCATGAAAAACATCCCCACACTACAGAATCTTTGTTACAGCATCCTCCCTATAGTCCTGATCTCGCTTCCCCAGAAGTTCACCTATGGGAATATGAAAGCTTGCTGACAGATGGACAAAGTACAGTATATTGAAAAAGCAAGAAGATTATGTCGAAAAATGATGTTTGTCCTTAGTGCGGAAAAATTTTGACCCACCCTCGTACATAAAGTATGGGCAACATTTGTGCCAGAAACACCAAAAGAACATCCCTTGCACTATATTTATGTTAATCTATGCGGCGATATAGCGCGTCTGATTTTGCACGCAGCTGCTAGTTTATTTCCGCTCACCTGCGACACTCACTGCAGCTTCCCATCACGAAGTCCATCACGCTTCCGCGTAGAGGTGGAGAATGTTTAGCTTCGCTTTAAAAATTGCTTTCCGCCGTTTTAAATTCATCTTTTGACTTTTCCGCGTAAACCTTACCAACAGAGCTTCCTGTAGCTTCATTAATTGCATGATGGGTTTCTGAAATTATTTGCTGTTCGTTAAAATAGTACATTTATGGTAAAGTGAAAACCTCTCCAATCATTCCACTGACAAAATCTAAACGCTAATTGTTGCAGTTTTTTGAGTAACATGTTTGTTCAGTTCGTCGTCTCTGATCCTCCTCCTCTTAGCGCGGCATACGGTTTCAGTACGGGACGGGTCGAGCGCGCGCACTCCGTGTCTAAAACGGCATGCTGATGTACTGTAGCGCATGCAGAATGTCGAGCTAAAATAATAATGGACTTCACGAGAAAAGACGTGGAGTTGATGTTAGAATATGCACGCCTATGTGTCAGTGGTACATCACGTATTGCAGGTCACCCACGCTGCGGGCACTGATGCCGCTCGGTGCCAGCTTTTGCACCATTTTCATGTCTTTGAACTTGATGGAGAGTTTGATTTTCCCCTGAAAATAAGCTCAAATCTCGACTGTGCAGACGTCTTAAAACACCACTGATTTTTTTTGCCCTTTCATATTTTGCTTCCAAGGAGCCAGAATTTCTTGTATTTTGATGTAGTCTTGAGAAATAGTTCTCAGCAGTTTCAGAGGAATGTTTTTGCTTTGTTAAGCCGCACAGTGACGTATGAATAATTAAAGCATATAAAAAAAAAGCACTTTTGAAACAGGTGCAGATGAAAGATGATCAGACCAGAGATTAGTACACTGGTGGTGCTGAGCGGTTGGAACGGACGAGCGGAGAAACGAGGTTGCTGCTGAGGCTGTTTCATACAACTGTTTTTTTTGCTTTAGTCTATATCAGTTAATTTAATTTAATATGAAGAAATGAGAGCTGGCTCAAGACTTTTGCACAGTACTGTATAATAAGGTTTCTGTTGCATTTCCTGATCCAGAGACCTACTGTGTCAAGTAAGAACGGTTTTCCTGAAATACTCCTAAACCTGTGTGTCTATCAGCGTAGACTAAGACTTCGCCTGAATCATCTTACAATTCTGTTCACTTCTGAGGGTTAAAAACTTAAATTCTGTGCCATCTTGCTTTAAGATACGTTTTATTGTCGTCAGCGTTTAAGATCCGATGGACGTTTCTCATGACGTGGATCCTGTGCCTCCTTTATCCCGCAGGTCTTCATGCAATTCAGAGCAGAAACAAGAGAACGGCAAAGTAGAATTAAAAGCAGAAAATTGTATAATTCATTCTTCAGCCAGTTATCCTAAGGAAGAGTTTTTATTTGTCGTATTATTCTGCAGTTTGAAACTTGATTCCCTTATTGAAGATTACAGTAAAACAGTCATGAACAATTTTGCACCATGATCAGCTTTACAGTGAACGGAAGTTCAAGGCCTGCTTCCGGGAATCTAGCAATTTTTTTTACTTCTTATTATGAAGATGCTTCTCACTTTGAAGTAATTAAAAATGTTAATTTTATTCTCCCTTGCTCACGAGATGCATTTCGTGTTTCTCCTCCCCGTGTGCGACTTCAGGCCGACCCGAAGGAGCTGATTCGACTGGTGACCAGACACGTGACCAGCCACCAGGGCTCTGATTGGGGGGACGAGGAGCTGGAGGCGCTGGTCGGGCAGCTGCAGCTCTACAGCGAGCGTCTGACGGATTTCACTCAGGCTCAGGTGCTGCAGGGTCTCGGGCGAGGCGTGGACGTGCAGCGCTTCAGTAACGACAGCCACTACAAAAAGGAGACCATCCTCGGACTGGCTGAGTGCGTGCTGTGTGTGTGTGTTTGTGTGTGTGTGAGTGATCCCATGCAAATGATCTCCGATATTTAAAAGT
This sequence comes from Clarias platycephalus, assembly GCA_030068275.1. Lineage (NCBI taxonomy): Eukaryota > Metazoa > Chordata > Actinopteri > Siluriformes > Clariidae > Clarias > Clarias platycephalus. The sequence continues at coordinate 29,594,630 of JAQQZT010000012.1, read as the reverse complement.
GACTCACATTGTTTTGTTCTATTAATATGAATATTTTCCCCAGGTTGAGTCACTGTTAGCGCTGTGGCGTGAAGGCTAAGACAGGATGGGGGGCGAGCTGATGACCCCATGGTGTGATTTGGCGTCACTATCTGACAGCTATCCACATGGAGGTTGTTTACCAGGCTGTTATTTTTGGGGCTGCTATTATCGGGGTGCTTTGACTTGCTGTTGCACTCGTTTGGATCCAATAATCTAGTTTTGTTAGTCACTGAATGCCTCACAAGTCGCCACTGAAGACACGTGCGAGACCCGATGTCAGGTGTGAACACGTCTCGGTCTCAGCTGTCCACTTGTGATGAAAACACGGCGCCATCTGCGAAAAGGCTTTGCGCTGATTCTTATTCCAGTGCTACTGGAGATGTGGTTAATGTGACTGTATTACTGTAGTTCTGCAGTAGTGTTATTACTAATACTATAATACCCTACTGTGTGTGTGTGTGTGTGTGTGTGTGTGTTTAGGACCTTAGATGAGAGTGTGTATGGGATCTCTCGCTCCTTGGCCCAGCGTTACAGTATTCCACTATGGGAGGTGTATATGACGCATCTCGAGTTCCTTTTCACGGACAGTGGGTAAGGAAGACTTATAACTAACTAGCACACACACACACACACTCTGCCATAACCTCTGCTCTTATAGAGGTCTACACACCTGCTGATGATCCATTAATCAAGGGCTGATGATTACCATAACCTGGCTTACCCTCTTAAATCCAGTGGAAGCAGTAGGGGGGGTACTTAGTATTGCCTGCCTGAATTTATTTTCTTTTTGACTTCAATTTTGTTAAATTAATAATGTCACGGTGAAAACAGTTATATGTTGTTGTTGTTTGTTGGTTGTTTGCCCCACCCCCCAAAAAAAACAAAAAACTTATAATTAAAGAGGGGGTACTAACTTTTGAACATGAGTGAAATCCGATCAACTGCTGTAATTTTATTATTTTCCTCTAATTTTCTAATTTGTATGTCGTTATTTTGTGAATTGCAATTTTATTTTATTTTGGGTTTCAACTTTTTAATTTCCAGTGTAAAATCTATTTATTTAATCAATTATTTGTTTATTTGTTGCATTATGTTCATTTGTAGAACATTTGCCTAGTCATGTACGTGACTAATACATTTTTTTATCACAATTTCAAATTAAAATTTGAAGGGGTGTAAAGTGGTGTAAGAGGAGCTCTTCCTCACACACACACTCACTCATCGTCTGTACCGCTTCATCCTGTATTCAGGGTAATGGGGGGGTGGGGGGGTGGGGGGGGTGCTTAAGGCATGAGGTGGGGTACACCATGGACAGGGTACCAATCCATCGCTGAGCACACACACACACTCATATACTCATTCACACACTACGGGCCATTTATGAACCCCATGTAGCCTAATTTGCATGTCTTTGGACTGTGGGAGGAAACGGCAAGCACGAGGAGAACATGCAAACGCCACACACACAAACCTAAGACAATGAATCGAACCCTGAAACCTGGAGGTGCAGGGTCACAGTGCTAACCACTAAGCCACCCTGCCGACTCCTAAGAGATATAATTAAATGGTTAATAGTTAGAATTCCCAGGCAATCCTGGATGCAATCCTGGATGCAGTGCTGGTACCAAACCCAGATAAAATAGGAAGGGAAGGGTATCCGGTGTGAAACCTGTCCCAAGCTCGTATGTGCAGACCGGATGGTCAGCTATGGCGACCCGTTGCCGAAAGGTCAACAACAACAACGTTAGAAATAATAATCCTTCTTCAGATAATGACGAAAGTGATGCTTTTTATTGGCGTATTGGCGTAGTGGCTACCACTGTCGCCTTTTACCTCCTGGGTCGAGGGTTCGGTTTCCGTCTCAGGGTCTGTGTGTGTGCGTGGAGTCCTACTTTTTCCAAATTGCCTGTAGTGTGTGTGAGTGAGCGTGTGACTGGGTGTGTGTGCCTGTGGATTGACACCTCGTCCAGGGTTTCCTGTGAGCCTGTACAGAATAAGCGGTATAGTGTAATAGGTGAGTAAGGGGAGAATGATGATGATTATTATTATTAATAAGCATTTCGTTACCCGACCCTAAGAAAAATCCTTACACAGCAAGCATGGTGGAGGGGGGGGCGTCTAAACTTTTGCACTTGACATTACCTCATTGTGCTGTGAACAGGAAGTGTTTGGGTGTGACTTTAATAAGAATTATTTCTAAATATTGATGTGGATAAATAAGAAGCAAATCTGAAACACACACACACACACACACACACACACACACACACACACACACACACACTTTTTATGTAAGCTTCTGCATGGTAAATTTGTCACTAAAGTATTGCCAGCACATTTCTCTGTTCTGATGCCGCCTCTTATACTTCTGTTTCTCCCTCTCACACACACACACACACACACACACACACACACACACACACACACACACACACACACACACACACACTTGTTTTGCCTTGTTTATGTGTATGTGACTAATTCTCTTCTCCTTATTCTCTCTGTATCAACACTCCGCTCCGCACAGGTTCCTATGTAGAGCAGATTAAGCCCGTGAAAGCGATTTACCGCCTGTGATATTTCTTGCCTCCGCCTCCCTCGTTCCCTCCCGATGAGGCCCGCGCCGTGCTCATTAGCATGCAGGAGCGTTTGTTTTCCCCTCTTTCTCTCCCTACAACATGAAACAAGGAAACGCTTTTCATAATCTCCCTTCAATTAACCTATACAGTTTATATCTGCAGCCCTGAGTTTCGCCACGGGGCCTGTTCTCAAACTTTCGCAATTAGTCCGAAACTTTTGTTGTCGTGTTTGATCAACAGGAAATAGCCCGGTTACGACTGAGGAGACGCGTGGACGTAAATATTTGCCGTGCTGCGTTCATGTACACCGATGAGCACGATAATAATTAGATGTGCTGTTTGTCGGAAACAGCGGAATGAAAATCACGGCTGCGTGTCACGCTTTATTTGTTATTCATATTCGCAGCGTGAGATTAAACAATTGCTCAGACGTGAGAGCGTTTATTTATTTTTCATTTTCCATTGGATTTTTGTCATTGTTGTATTGTCAGGGATTGATCCGGCTTTAACCGGTTTGAGCATCTTACGTCCTAGATGTGGATCCTTCTTATTTGACTTATGATATTATAAAAACAAAAACAAAAAAAATCTTTTCAACGCTGGTTGTAGTTTTCATTACACATTATCGCCCTGTGATGTTGGTTACATTACTGATCTGAAATACTGATCAGTGGTCTGCTCTGTACAGCATGTACACATCTTACATAAGCACGCGGGTTGGAGATAAGTTTAAAGGTCAAGTATTTTATACTTCTTTTTAAACAGTTCACGTGAGACATAGAGCTCTCAAATGTGTGTGTTAATGGTCCAGCTTAAGATGCTTACGATTCAGATGCTTATTCGGACTTATTCTGGCTGCTTGACTTTCTTTCCATTTAATTCCTTTTCCAAGCATGCCGTTTTAGTTTCTGTAGCTTTAAAGCTTTTCCACTTTGTGGAAGTGCTTTTTCTTAGCCAATCAGAACGCAGCGACTGGAAACGGGAACTAATAACGCATTTGTCACACGTTTTCAGGCTTTTCCTGCTTGCATTTCTGATGAACAAAAAAAAGTCAATAAATAAAGGGGAAAACTATTTGTAAAAGCTGATGACATCCTCAATATTTATCGATATAAAAGTTAAAACTTACTTTTTAAGAGTTAAACAAATCAGCCAGAACACTAACACTGTCACCAGGTGAATTGAATAACATTATCAATTATATACAGTACCAGTAAACTAGTAACACGATCATGGCCACTGCCCCAAAACACTCCTTGGAAGTGTATTTTTATAGCCAATCAGAATTCTGCGACTGTAAATTTTGATTCAACTTAATTTTATTTGAACAGTATAGCACTTTAAACAATTGTCATTGTTACAAAGCAGCTTTACGAATTAATTATCAAAAGAAGAATGATGGATGTGTTCATGGAAACGCCCAGGCTCAGGCTGTATCAAGCATTTCCCAGTAGCTTTTCCCATCATTTCTTACAAACAAAATAACTATATGTAGTAAGAGCATTAATTCATGATGACATCCTCAATATTTCATAATATAAAAGTTTAAACACTTCTAACAGCTGAAGAAAGCTGGGTTAGCCATAAGCCGCTAACCTCTAGCCTACAGTAGCCCTACTCACTGTAGCACTTTAAATATGATGCCCAGAGAACAGCAGAACTGGGTAGAGCTGAGCATTGAACCAGGTGGGTCATGGTCTACAATGTCTCAATGATTGTAATGCCATGAAAGTGTAGAAGCTGTCGATTATGTACTGTACTCCTCTCGTGCAGAAAATATATGCATGATGTCACAGCTTCAACAGCTATGATAGTAGAAATTAATGTTTATAGTCTTGTAGAATGGGGCGTCACTAATCAGGGAAGGAAGCACTTTTTTTTAAAAGGAAGACTGGACTGGAAAGTCGGCTTTAAAGGACCAGGAAGTTGAGACGACGTGAGACCTATTGGTGGCGCTAATGCAACTTGCAGGAAGCAGAAAAGTGCTAAGAGGGAACATGAAGAGAAAATAAAGTGTGCAGAAGTGCCGGATAAAAAGCCTTCAGAGCAGGACGAGACAAGATCAGGGAAGGACGCATTTAACGTTTTTTAACTGGACTGGAAAATCCGCTTCAACAGGCCGGGAAGAGGAGGGAGGATGAGACCTACAGTTGGCGGAAATGCAACTTACTGGATTCCAACAAGGAAGAAGAAGAAAATCTAACTGACTTTGTTTAAGCCCCAGACAATACAAAAGCTAAATCAGTGACGTGACGAGTCACAGCTTAGCCGAGATTACATACTGTAAGAACATGTGGTTCATGATTCTGACTCCCAGTAGCAGAAAGTGATGATTCAGAAAGCTGATTCGGAATTAATGTTTAAAAACATTATAGTACAAAGTATAAACAGTTTTTTCAGTTACAGGTTTATTATAAGGTTTTTTTTTTTGAGGGTGTGGTTTGATTAATGCTACACAAGCTCCATCAGTTAACTTCTTCAATGGTGGAGAGAGAAAGAGAGAGTGCAGGCTAAAGGATGGAGCTGTTGCTCTTTTTAAAAGTCTGTATTAATAATCTCATTGCCCTTAGTAACTCCTTCTCTCGCATTCAACAGTCCAACACTCTCACTCTCGCACTCTTTCTTTATTCTCTTTGCTGTATTTTTTTTCTTCTCCCCTCTAGATCCCTTTGTTCTTTCATTCCCTACTGCTCCACTTTTCAATACTCCTCTGTAATATAGCTGTCTCCCAGCCTCTCCCTTTCTTTCTCTCTCTATCTATCTACCTGTCTGTCTGTCTCTCTTCTGTCGCTCTCTCTCTGGCCCGAGGGCAGTGTGCCTGCAGCGAGTGAAGTAGTGCCATCCATTAAACATGAACAGAAGCCTACAGTGGTTGCAACTGTGAGCTTTTTAGATTCTAAATGTTCCCAGAAAGCTTGCCGTTGCAGCATTTCGACGTCTTGTGGCCTCGACGTGTATGATTAGTGCACTCGGCTCACACCCACCACGGGGACTTGTCATCTTCATACTCGCCATCGTTGTTGTTCTGCACATTGCAGACATAACGGTTGGGTCCTCTCTCTCTCTCTCTCTCTCTCTCTCTCTGTCTCTCGGTATGTCCCTCTTTTCTCCCCATGCACACACACACACAGTTACACATTTACCAAGGGAGTGCAATTGGCAGCCTGTGCAGGTTAGTATTGTAATTTATTGATAGCTCGACCCTATAAAAACATCGCCACACATCAGAATTGGAAAGCCGTTATCGAAAGCTGTTCATCTTTGAACGATAAAGGCTTTCAATTTCGGGAACAAAAAAAAAGAAAAGAAAAAAAAAAAGCACAGACACTCGAAATGGATTCTCCCAGAACCGTGCAAATAAACTATGGGAATCAATCCCCAGCCGAAATAAAACACGACACCCTCGGAATACGTGAGAGATTAATGACGAGCTGAAATGAGCAGTGGAGAACAAGCCGTGCAAGATGACTGGATCGTCTACAGAGTTTACGTCAACACAAGTAGAACATTTTGTATTAGTCGCGCTACGGAGGAGCTACCAGACGTTGGATAATAGCTTACTATTATTACATATGATGTCACATTGCTGTTGAGTTCTCCTTTCTCTTTGGGTAAAAGGTGTTGATTAATCACATGTTTCTGATGGATGATTTTATTTGCCATTAATTGAAGAAGGCACCAGTTTGAGCATGCTGACACAGACAGACAGACTGGCAGGGAGAAATACTGACACACACAGAGAGAGAGAGAGAGAGAGAGAGACAGTAACACAGGGAAACATAAACCAGGTATACAGACATTAATGTATAGAACGAAAGACTCAACTGACTCAGAAACACACATACAGCAAGATCTACTGCAGCATATTGCAGTCGACATTCCTGAACGACAGAGACAAATAGAGGCAGACTGACAAAGACGGTCACTGACAGACACCGAAAGAAAAGTGCAGAGTTACAGACATAAACGGAGATGGACACGATTGATAAATGAAAAAATAGAGAGTTTCACAGACAGCCTGTTGGAAAAGGAATGAGAGAGACCATTGAGAGACAGAGACTGTGTGAGAGATTGACAGAATGCGCTAGAGGGAGACTGAACTAAGAGAGACTGACTGAGACTGCTAAAAAAAAGAGATTGACAGAGACTGTTGGAGAGTGGCTGAGAGAGATAGAGACCGTTAGAGTCTGAAAAGAGACTAGTTAGAAGTAGATTGCCAGTGGGAGATTGCCAGTGGGAGAGTGAAAGAGACTGCTGGAGAGCGAATGCTAGAGGGCGAAAGGGAGAGAGAGACCGTTAAAGAGAGACTGCTAGCCACTGAAAAGTCTGTTAAAGAGAAACTGCTAGAGAGAGAGAGAGAGAGACTGACCAAGATTGCTAGAGATGGACTGCTAGAGAGAGACTGCTGATGACCGCTAAAGGCAGACAAAGACTGTTAAAGACTAGAGAGACTGCTAATGGGATATTGCTAAACAGAAACTTCTAGAGAGAGACTGTTAGAGAATGACAAAGACTGCAAGCGAGAAAATGTCCCATGCTGGCAAAGATTGCTAGAGAGAGCCTGCTAGAGAGAGACTGTCAGAGACTCACAAAGACTGCTAGAGAGAGACTGACTAGCGACTGCTAGAGAGAAAGAGAGAGAGACCGCTAGAGACTGACAAAGCCTGCTAGAGAGAGAGACTGCTAGAGACTCACAAAGACTGCTGGAGACTGACAGACACTTCTAGAGGGAGACTGACGGAGGCCGCTAGAGGGAGACTGACGGAGGCCGCTAGAGGGAGACTGACGGAGGCCGCTAGAGGGAGACTGACGGAGGCCGCTAGA
>JAQQZT010000012.1:29475865-29493599 GCA_030068275.1 Clarias platycephalus | reverse complement strand
TGATTCAACATTATTTAGCATTGAATAATCAACCTCAACCAAAATGATGATTCTGATGAAATTTCAACATTGAATCATGTCACCTTGCTATCTGGGACATGATAACAACCACGTAGAAATACTCTAGCAGTCAAATGGAATGGGATAGCAACCACCTAGCAACACACTGGCAACCAACAAAGCAACACCACATCAATTGACTGGAATATGATAGCAACCAACCAAGCAACACCCTAGCGACCAACTGAAATGTGATAGCAACCACCAAGCAACACCTTAACAACCAATTGGAATATGATAGCAACCGGCCAAGCAACACCCTAGCAACCAACTGGAATGTGATAGCAATTACCAAGTAACACTTTGGCAACCAACAAGAATATTATAGCAACCACCTGGAATATGATAGCAAACACCCAAGAAAACCGTTTTGTGGCTGAATTGTTGCAGGTGGAAAAAAAAAATATAGGCTTAATGACAGTAAAAAAAAAAGAAAACATCCAACCTGACCCGCTCATTCCATTTAAAACTCAAACACGCAGCACATTTCTGTAATAGTGCATGTTTTATGAATTAAGCTAATCAACAGCATGAATTAATTATAATAGTGATCAATAATTTTAGAGAATATCACTGCAAAAAAAAAAGTGTCAGTGCTGTGAAAAATAATTCTCATAGTTCCTGAGATCATAGAAGACTACTACGAGGTTATGGCCCACATACAGTAGGTTAACCGACCTGAGCCAAATAATATAAAACAAAAGAAATGAGACAGTCAGGACATTGTAGACTGCACAAAACACACCCTAAAGTAGACAATATGGCAGCCATGAGATGATTTAGTGTGACACATCACTACCAGGTATTTACTCAGTGCTGTGTGTGGACCCTAAGTAGACACACTTCTCAGGAGTGATTGGTGATATTTCAGACTGAGCCAGCAAAACTCTCCCAGTGCTGAGAAAAACAACATTACTACCTTTTCCCCACCACTAAGTGTACGTACATTCACCATTCTGCTATCTCATCTGCCAGAGCCTGCAAAATGTGCTTACAGTTACTCTTACTAGTCTGAAGCTTTTAACCATTTATATTAACTAGTATTTTCACTATTAAACATAGAGATGGTTTTTACTGTACATTTTTTTTTTTACCATGAAACTTCACCAAGTGTTTAACTGATCTTCATTCATGATTTTTTTTCCAACCACATTTCTTCCACACAGTTGACGATTCATCACTACCCTTCCATGTTATGATAATGTGTTGAAGGGTTCTTACCCCAGTTCCAGTCATTTTAAACCAGCTTAGTTGTTTTCTTGACCTTTCTGAAATCGTGAAATTTTTTTTTTTGGACAGGCAATGTAAGTACTTTTCTCTGAGTAATTGTCCTTAGATGCCAGTTAACATTAGATATGTGCACAATAACTTTGATAATATCAGTGTAATAAAATAAATAAAAGAAATTAAACCAAATGTTTTTGAGACGCCTGACACATTTTGAGAACCATATAATTAAAAACACTTTATCAGATTATATAATTTAATTGGATAATTTTTTTAAATGATAGTTAGTGTTATCATGTGCATTGTAAAACCTATAAACACTTGAACCCTCAATAGCCTTTCATTTATTTTCACTACGGAAGTTAATAAGGTAAGACATACAGTAGGGGAGAGAGAGGTCAAATAAGCCAACCCTGCTGTTAGGAAAGGGGCAGAGAATTGGGGTCAAAGGGTAGAGATGAGTCCGACCTAAGTACTATGGGGGCCCATGTAAAGGCCTAGGCTTGACCCTTAAATAGAATCTAAATAAAACAACTTATGTACTGACTTATATAGCTGACAGTACAATGTATTTATGTATTATAATTATAAGACACAATTTAACTTGCTATCTGATAATCTCCCACTTCCCACCCCTGACAGCAGGGCTGGATTATGGTATCCCACTTTCCCATATGTTTTACCTTATTACAAACTGTTTTATCACTCATTGACTCTCTATATAAAAATAGAAAAACTAAATTTTCATATTCATTTCTTATAAATATTAAATAATGCAAGATTCTACTATCCATCTGCATATACAGTACGTTGTTACTGCAGTATATGCACTATTAAGTATTAATGTACACACAGTATTAGAAAGGGCACTTTATCATATGCCCTTTATTATTATTATTATTATTATTATTATTGTTATTGTTATTATTATTATTAGTAGTAGTAGTAATATTACACATATCTATAAACTCTTAAGACTGTTGTGTGTGCGCAAACCCTTGGAGATCAGCATTTTCTGATCATTCCCCTTGCATGAAATGATCAAAGTCGTAAATATCTCAATTCTGATGTTTGATGTGAACAATAACTGAAGTGCTTGACATGTACCTGCACTGTGCGTGTTGGCTGATTGGATAACTGCATGAATATACAAGTGTTCCTAATAAAGTGGACGGTGAGTGTATACTCATTTAGCTTTTGTTTGCTACTAATGTTAGAGCTGCAGTTGTAGCAAATGAATCAAGAATGCAGCAGCACTGTGGTGTGGTGTAATCTGACAGTGTAGATTTGATCAGCCTTTAAACTGCAATCATCACTGCGTCTATCACACCACCTCCCTGATACAGAGAATACGTTTCTTCAACATGGTTTTTTTTTCTTTTTTCTTTTTAAATCACCGCCTCATTTATTTGGCTTCATCAGTCATCATCACTCAGCTCCAATTGGCTTCTGGAGTTAATGAGGGAGAAGGTGTTGCAGTATTGGCACATGTAGATGTTTTCTTCTGACTGAACAAGACATCAAGCACTGATGCGCAGCTAATTTGCATGAAGCTGTATAAATGATTAGGCATGTTTCACATCTGTATTGAACAGAACTGTCTATACAGTCGTGCATGCAGATGTTTGCCACACCAGCTTGAGACTGTATGCCGTGTCTCAGCCAAGACTCTCCTGCTGGATTGTGGAGGCCACAGTTGGATTGCAGCTTCAAAGTCTCATCAACACCTTCTCTGACAGTGTCTATTTCAGGATATCCCGGTTGAATGCACTTGTCAGTTCCATCAGTGTCTACATTTTAGAACTGAACCAAGCCCCTGGTCACCAACTGTATAGTGTGTATGTATGTATGTATGAATGTATGTATGTATGAATGTATGTATGTATGTACAGTATGTACAGTATGTATGTATGTACAGTATGTACAGTATGTATGTATGTACAGTATGTACAGTATGTATGTATGTACTGTATGTATGTATGTACAGTATGTATGTGTTATTGTGTGTGGCCAGAAAAAATAAGAAAAGCTCCCTCAATGTAAAAAAAAGTCTTCTAACAAGTTGCACAGCTTTTTTAAGTTTACTCAACATTTAGAGGAATGTGCTGGCCAAACGAAATATTTCACATGGCTGTTTAGTTGACACAACTTGTACTGTACCCAGTTCAAAATTTTAAGTTTGTAATTCAAATATTTAAGACAGCTCAAGAAGTATTAGTTGTGGGCTCAATTAATGATATTTCTCTAGGGTTGACTTTTCATCTACTCAAACAGGTAAATTGTCTTTGTAGCCCATTGATGCAGTTGGTTCAAGTGATTGTTTTTCTATGAAAAAAATTATTGGCCTAACAATACCCCAACAATCTGAACACACAAACGTTACTTAAAAAAACGTATAAAAAAAAAACACATTTCAATGTTATAACCATTTTTGAAAACTAGCAAAGCTAAAAAAGTTTTTTTTCCTAATGTGTCAGCCAAAAAAAAAGAGTGCATGGCAACAAGAGTTTGTTTCTCAGCATGTGAATTTGAGGGGAGCGTGTCTCACCAAGTCCAATAGAAATCGTTTGGATGGCTTGAAAGGTGTACGTCCAGTCCTTTTGGAATTCAGTGTTTAGGGCACAGATCAGACCAAACATCACTCCTAAAGTTGCTCCATTAGCAACTCTCAAGCCAACAGTCTAAAAAATAAAACTGTGCTGTACTCAATTTTTTGGGTGAAACATTTTTACACTTAAAAATATATAGTAAATATAAAAGTTGCGAAATGATGTAAATATACTTCATGAATTGAGTACAAGTCAGTAAAAAAATTAAGTAGACCTGAATAACTATATCTAGTACAATGATGTACAAAATTGAGTAAATGTAATGAAAATCAGAAGTAAATGCAATGGTTACCCCAAGTGAAAATGAGTAAAATAATTGAGTAGATATAATTGAAATTTAAGGTAGAAGAAACTGAAAATTAGACTATTATTAATATGTTACACTTACTTTTTTAAAACTATATTTACCGTTTACTCAAGGAGTATTTTAATTCAGGTAAATGTGTCTAATGACACCAAATTATAAACCAGGGAACAATACACACATTACCATTTTAATTAAACATTTATTTGCCAAATTTTACAAGACATGAAGTCTAAACTCAACCTGGTTTACTTTACAAATGACATTTAACAAGATCATCAAAACAGTGAGCTGAATTGATCTGCCACTAACATTATACAGTAAATATGTGAAAAGTAGTCTTTTGTATTAGAATCTAATAAATCACACATTTAACATCTGAAAGATTGCACACCTTCACACTCTTCAGTTTCATGCAAACTGTGGGATCCATACAAATGTGTGTGCAGACCTTCTCAGGTCTTAATGAAGCAATGACAGTTTAAATGAAGACAGGACACTGAATATCCTTGACCAACATGACCATGCTTCACTCCATAATGATTGAAATTCATTTTGATGATGCGACAAATGCACAGAGCTTACACCGCCGTCCCATAAGCTGGCACCCATTCCTCTAACACACCGGCCATGTAAACATTTGCAGGCTTAGAGCATGTGTGGGTGAAACTGTGGGAAATTAGGCCTAAAAAATTATTAGAATCTACATGTACAGTATCTGCTTAATTGGGTTGGCCATGAGAAAATTTTGAACATTCAGTCATCAATGTATAATCAAAATTAGGTTTGGCCTTAAATGATAAGTGTGTACAGAAATCACTGAACACAAACATTGTCTCATTGCTTCACTTGTTGATAAAAAAAATATTCTGTATATTGTATTTTAGTTCTTTATTGGTAATGACATTTATACAGAATGTAAAGTAAGTTTGCCATTTGCAAGTTTATTTTAATGAATTCATTAGGGTGTAAGCTTAGCCATGTTGATCAACTAAGGACACCTGGGTGCACTGTATGATAATATAACTCATGGTTGGATTTTTTTTTTTTTTAAATAAAGCTAGATTTAAAAACATTTATCTATTTCAAAGCAATTTTGTAATGGAATTCAGTCGTTACCAACCTACATATCTACATATCTTCATTAAACACATGGTGGACTGAAATAGTAACTTCCTTAGGTACTTCATTTTTGCAATTCTGAAGTCGAAAGTTAAAATAATTTGCACAGTTTCCCACATGTGTGAAATATACCAGCCGTGGTACCCAGCGGAGCGGGCCGCATTACCTGTAGCACAAAAGTGGTCTACTCTACACAACTAACAACAAATTTATATGAACTTTAACACAATATTTAGATTCATTTTATTTTCTATTAATATCACATTTCAGAGATCCAGCCTACTAACCCTCCCCTCCATCTACCCATATGTGAAAAGTAATATGAAGTGCATAAAAATACTAAACACTCTTTAGTGTGGATGGCACTGTTTGTCAGAGAACCCTAGCCCTTAAACCCCAAAGCATTTTTAGCCATTCTTTGCATTTTGCATATTGTTTTATAAATATGTAGTCAGGATTGTGCAATATTGAGTGACATTTTTTTCGGCACAACCTAGGAAATATAATGAACTCAATTTAATTTCATTTTAACTAACTATACACACATGACTGAGCAGAAATTTTTAAAAAGGATCTTATAGGCAAGAAATAGTACAGATTTATAAGACCATAAAACTGTATATCAAGAACATAATATATAATAATATGCGCATTTAGTGAGTTCTACATTTTTGCATCATCATTCAGTAGTAGTAAAATGTCATTTTTTTTAAAGTAACGATGAGTTTAATTTTACACGACAAATCCAATTACAGAAAACCCAAATGCACAGTTTACAAGGACTGTCTACTTAATGTGTGTATCTCTGATATTTAGAGGTAATGAGCCATATTTGAGGCACATTTGAGAAGATTGAGAAAACTAAATCTCATTCAAGTCTCAAAGATGGCTCATTTCTGTATGTGTAGTTTCCTTAATCAGAGCACACCGACAAAGTAATAGTGTGTGTATAATTCTTAAACGTGCATAAAGTTTCAATAATGTTTCAATAAAACAATTATAATGGTTTTTGTCTGGATTGCAATATACTGTATATATCCATACATGGTCCATTCATATATTGCAGTATATTAACAAATATAATCACTAGTTTCCTATATATGGAAATGTATTATTGAATATATTGCATTATATTTTACAATATATTGCCATACTTCTTTTTCCATAAGGGCTTAAGCACCACTACTCCTTAAATGTTAAACACTTCTAGGTTTTTCTTGAACTTTGGTTAGCTGAACGCTTGTGTGGCAATTTGTGCTGTTATGTATCTTCAAAGTTTCAAACACAATATTACCTGTTGTCTCAACAAATAACACTATAAGAAGTTGGACCAACAATACAATATTAATTCATTTAATATTTTTCTAGGTGAAGATTTTACAGTGTGGGCTTCCAACTTTATACACAGTACAGTACATAGATACATAGGGTATATTAGTGCAAGCTTGACAGTACCAGTCAAAAGTTTGGACATAAGTTTGGATTTATTTTATACATTCTAGAACAATACTGGATTAAAAAAAAAAAGAAACTATTAAATAACACATATGGCATTAGGTAACTAACAACAACAACAACAACAACAATCGATTGTTTTTTTTTTTTTTAAGATTTGAAGGTCAGCTGTTCTGGAATAGTTCTTGCAAGGACAGTATTGTGTCAAGTGCATTTGCAAAACCCATCAAGCACCATGATGAAACTGGCTCTCATGAAGGCCATCCCAGGAAAGCAAGACCAACATTTACCTCTCCTGCAGAGGAGAAGTTCATTTACAGTTCCCAGCCTCAGAAATCACCTAGGAATATCTCAATTATAAAGGCTTTACAGAGCATATCAGACACACCTCAATATCAACTATTCAAAGGAGATTATTGCATATCACAATGTGCATATACTCTGTACGTAGTCTTGCTAAATTTCTTTGTGTTAGTTGCACTTTCAACAAATATCATTAAAAATGTAAGGCAAATTATGCTCAGGGGTAGCAAGTAACACACTGCCACATCATCCTGGAGGGCAGGGCATAGTGGGTTACTTAATTTATTACTTCATCCACAGTATCACTTCTATTGTCTCAATATGTCTGTGCCACACTCAGAAAAATAAAAATAAATAAAAATAACACCAGTTTAAGATGTCAGGGAGACTTGACACGAAACCATGAGCAGTAAAAGCTAAACTGTTGCAAGTCTGCTGCGGAATTACAGCAATACCCCCAGGAGTACTCCTAAGATATGGCAGGAGCAAGCTTAAAGCACACTGCTGAAACATCTTGTGGTTTTTACATGTACAGTAACTGTTTAAAACTGTGCTTTTTCCATGCCTTCCAAACTAAAACCCCTAACCCTAACCCTAACCCAAGGGCTAAATTTCATATCTGGATTTCTGCAGAGCTGCTTTTTGACTATGTCCATGTATAAAACTGCTTTACACATTTGAATTGAATAAATACAATATTTAATTTATTTATTTTAGCCGCCTAGGAAGTTATGAAGACAAGCAAAGTTAAGATTTGCTTCCCTTGTTTCACCTGAAGGAGACAGAAGCAAATGGATAAATGCAATGATTCCAATTTGGGATGTGATATGGATGCAAGTGCGGATTTTCTTTATTAAAAGAAATACTAATAAATCACAGCATGGCAAGTAAAGGACCAAAAAAAAAATATTCTAGAGAAATGCATGGGCAAGGTAAGGCTAGCCAAGACAATACAAAATAAATATAATCGACTTATAATCGACCCATAAAAAGAACAATAACAATACAGATGCTCAGCCATAAGGAAGAAAAATGGCAGAATCTGTATAAGGGGAACTAATCAAGTAAAACAGGTGGACACAATGATGGCGTGTGTTCCATCGGTAGAGAATATAATGAACAAGTAAATACACTGACCTAAGAAACTCTATTTTACCAAAATGGTATTTTGGTGCCTACAGTGTGACAGGACTGATGTAGTGTTTATCAGTTAAACCTGTTTAAATATTCCGTGTTACACCATTCAGGGTTTTGCTTGAATATATTTTAGGTTTATTAAGTTTATAACTCCATATAATTTTTCAAATATTGACTGAACCTCATTTCCTCATTCTCTATCTGTGTATATGTGAGCTAATTAAGTGCTCAGAATTACATCTAACCCACTCAACATCACACTCCAAACTATCTCTCTTTTTCTTAATCCCTGACATCTGAAGTGCTTCCTCAAGTCTTCAGACAGAATGTATCCTTTTATGAACCCTTCTTCATGAAGTAGTATGTCACACCTTACCCCGAAGCTCTCATTAGCATCCGCGTTTCAGATGCTCGAAACTGTGACAGTTATAATAATTTATTAATTGTTCCCATTATGATTCATTTATGTCTCGTGTATTGCACATTTTTATAACATGTCAGGTCTGTCTTTAGCACAATGCTTCACATGTTTCAATCATTTACAATGTTTCAGTTTTGACTATTTAAAGATGCGACTGAGCAAAGCGCCTGCACTATCAACATCTTCCTAAATAGTGTCACCAAATTTGCATTTCTTAAACACGGAAATGCAATGGGATTCTGTAAACCTAAATTAAATAACCATTTTATCCTGAAAAGAGATTGAATTGGTAGTTTTTATTTTACCAAAAAGTTATTCAAGATGCATACAGTAGAATGAAGAGCATATTAGATCAAGGATGATCACAAAGCAGAAATACATAAAGCGTGATATTTTGGTAAAACATTCAGTCACTTATGTTTGAAGGAAAATATATGAGAGAGAAGGCCCCCTGCAGTCGTTCCCGTCATTTAACGAGTCACTGGAACCTTTATAACACATTGCATATCACTTCTCTTACAGCTGAACTTTTATTTGACTTGAAAATGGAAGTGTGCAAATACCTATTGGCTCAGTCTTAAAACAGAAGTTATCAAATCAAATCAAATCAACATTTATTTATATAACACTTTACAGCAACCTAAGTTGAACCTTCACAGCACTAAAAATTACAATAAAGTGGCAATAAAAATAGAAATAATAAAATAAAAATAAAACACAATTATGAATAAATAAATGAAAAATATAATAATAATAATAATAATAATAATAATAATAATAATAATAATAATAAAAAAACAATTATAAAATATTAAAATCCATTCTAAATAAGTGAGTCTTTAGTTTTGCTTTACTGTAAATGTAGGGAGGTCTGTAATGTTACGTAACTCAGGTGGAATGGTGTTCCAGAGTTTCGGACCAGCCACTGCAAAGGAGCGATCACCCCATTGTTTGCACCTTGCCCGAGGGACCACTAGCAGGTTTTGGTTAGCAGAACTTAAGGCTCTACTTTGTTGATAAAAGCTTACTGTCTCACGCAAGTAGGAAGGTGCCAGAGCATTAATGGCATTAAAACAAACATCAAAAGTTTAAACTGAATCCGGAACTGTACCAGAAGCCCATCGAGGGAATACAGGATTGGTGTGATGTGATCATATTTACGATTATTGGTCAGCATACGAGCCGCAGCATTCTGCACAAGTTGCAGACGATGTAGACGACCTTGAGAGATTCCAACATAAAGTGCGCAGTAATCTAGCCGCAAACTAATAAAAACATGAATGGCTTTCCTTTGTGAGGAGTCAAAAGATTAAAAAAGCCTGCCCTGACAACATAGTCAATGTGTGACTGAAAGTTTAAACTCCATGTCTAAAGTCACCCCCAATTTTTTTGACTGCTTGACTTAAATGAGGAACCGGAGAATCAAGACCAGGAGTGATCAAACTAGAAAAATTGGAGGTGCCAAACATAATACATTCTGTTTTACTCTCATTCACACAGAGACAATTTTGTGACAGACAAAGTTTGACGTCATGCAGACAACCGTGGATCGATTTAAGTGAATTTGGCACAACAGCCAGATAGATTTGTAAATCATCTGCATACAGATGAAAAGAAACATTGTGCTTTGAAATAATCGACCCTAATGGCAGCATGTACTGTACAAGGAAAATAGAACAGGGCCCAAAATGGAACCCTGTGGAACACCAGAGGTCAAAGGGGCTGAGGAGGAAGAGAGATCACCCATCATGACAGATGGTTCTTTTTGTTAAATATGACCTAAAACATTGTAGTGCGGGACCTTGAAGGCCAGCTTCTTGTGCCAGACGTGTCAGGAGAATCGAGTGGTCAACAGTATCAGTGATGGTCCAATAGCAGTTGGGTGGACAGACTACTGTTGTCAGACCACAAATAGCCCACTCAACATTTAGCCAGCAAGATGCAGCTCTACAGATGAACATCAGCTGTTGGCATCAGTGATTGTCTTCTTATTTGCTTACAGGCTGACACCAGTCAATAAGGTACTGATGTACAGCTGATAAATTGGTGCATCATGAGTCAATACACTCATCAGAAAAAAAGATCACTGGAACAATTGCAAATTTAGAAGAATCACACAATGAATATCTTACTTTAAAAATAATAAAGAGTTAAAGTTCTGTGGCTTGTATAAATAAGACTTTCAAGGTTAAAAAAAAATCAATATACATTTTATTCTTGGCATCTACAGTGCCATGAAAAAGTATTTCTGTCCAAATCTGCCTGTTCCTGTGTGAAAAAGTGCAAAAGATTGTTTTCTGTTCTGGCACCTAGGACGTCCTCTAGATGTCCGCACTGCTGAGTCTCTGGCAATCTGCAAACAACGACTTTAACTGCATTTCTTCCTTCAATATGTGGGTTCACCGCCCTTCCCCACACCAAAAAAAACAAAAAAACATTCACAACAGTGTTTAATGGTAATTAGTTAGTAACCTAATAACCCAGTGTAAAGATCTATCCAGTGACGGAAAGTTCGAAGCACTTTTGTAATTTGCTCTGGATAAGAGCGGCTGCCAAATGCATAAATGTAAATGCGAAAAGTAATTGCCCCTAATCCTAATAAATGTGTTGTGCCACCCTTAGTGGCAGCAACTGCAATCAAGCATTTGCAATAACTGACAATGAGTCTTTCACATCACTATAGAGGAATTTGGCCCACTCAGTTGTTTTAAATCAGCCACAAGTATGAACAGCCTGTACAAGGTCATTTCAATCTGATTTAAGTCAGGACTTTCACTAGGCCACTCCAAAAGCTTTTTATTTTTTAGCCATTCAGAGGTGAATGGCTTGCTGGTATGTTTTGGATCATCGTCTTGCTGCATAACCCAAGTGTGCTTGATCTTGAAATCATGAACTGATGGACAGATAAAGTAAATACTTTTTCACACCACTGTACATCATGTTGTTTGCTCTTATCTAATGTTTAAAGTAGTTTCGGCTTTTGCAGATCCACGTACAACAAGACAAACTACAGTAGTTGTGAGTAAAACACCCAGAACGATATGAAGATGTTAGACCGAGGCTGATTTCTTTTTAGTACAGTTAACCTACAAAAGACTGTAGATTTATGCAGCGTGTCAGATTGTCCCGCCCCTAGATTTCATCTACACAGCCGATATGCTTCACTGCACTCCGCTGACTCATCTGTCAATGAAAAAGTTATCACATTTATAAACAAGGTAAATTATTTTCCATTACCCTTTCTTTTTCCACAAAATGGGTTTAGACATAGCACACGTTGTCCAACGTCGCAATGGGTCACCATTCCATTCTTCTGTCCTTTTGAAATAAACAATAACCCTGACCAGGTTGGCATGAATAAATCAATGACATATTATCCAGTCAAAGTGCAAAGTACACAAATGGATGTGGATTGGTTGG
The DNA here is from genome assembly GCA_030068275.1 of Clarias platycephalus. Lineage (NCBI taxonomy): Eukaryota > Metazoa > Chordata > Actinopteri > Siluriformes > Clariidae > Clarias > Clarias platycephalus. The sequence goes on along the minus strand of JAQQZT010000012.1, from coordinate 29,481,541 downwards.
TTTGTTTGGTTTAAATGATAAAGTTCATGTCTGTGTAAAATCCTATGCAGAGACTCGGTTATTCGGAAATGTACTACAATTTTATTTCAGATGCAGTTGATTGTGACTTTATGAGGAACTTTAAAATGTTAAATAGGAAAATAGTCAATCACAATTTTTGTTTCACATTTATAGAAATGAATGAATTTATGAACATAACTACAAGCATTAAACACACTAATATCCCTGTATTCAGGATATAGGACAAATAACGTATCCTTCCTCAAACACAATTAAAACCAGGTCTTATACAAACCACTTCCTTTACATAGTATTATTTTCTCTTTAGAATATACAGTACAGTATGTGCTGAGATTACAGTACCAGTATACCTAAGAAATATATAACAGAAATGCAAATAAACCATCATCCTTAAAAGCAGCGTTATTTTAAATGATCTTTTTTGGGGCTATAATATAAAGGTTTGTTTTTTATGTTATTAATCATGATAAAGAAAACTGAATTATGTACAATTATGCACATAGCCATAAACTGTAAATGAAGTCACAAAGGTCTGGAAATGGAAAACTTACCAGTATTTGACCCATTAATCCCTCTGGAAGTGTGCAAAGAAACATTTTATGTAATGCTTTGTGTTTAAAAACATTGTTTGGATATACAGTAAATCTGTACAGCGTTTACGCTCATTTTACATACGTTTAAGCTTAAAATATCACTTGCAAGTTGCAAGTTACATATAAACATATAAGTTACATGTATAATTGTAATTAATTTCTGTGATGGGTGACATTAATTCTGGCTGCAACAGTATGTAGAACAGCTATAGTCGAAGAATTTGAAACATACAGTACTGTGTACACCCACCTTAAAAGTCCCTTCTGCATATTAAAAAAAAAAAAAAAAAAACTTTTTATGACTTTTTCCACTTTTAAAACAATTTTTTATTCATCATTTCACACACTCATGCACAGTATAAAGATATCTTTCTTTTATACCCTTTCTTTATTAAATATAATTTTTTACTATAGTATGATTCTTGATCTCTCTGATTTTTAAATCTGTCACCTAATAATCTGCATTTGTCTGCAACTTTTAATTTGCATCACACTTATACGCTGAAAGCGTTCTCCAATAAATATGCAATAAAGGCCAAATGCACAGCTTTCATACTGGACATTGAAAGGTTCAGGTTATTTAGAAGTTTTGTTCGAGAATTTTCCCACAGATGACTCAGACGAGCTGTGCAATTGAAATCAATCAAACTCTAATTAGGTAGAATGCAGCCACTGATTAGGTAAAAGCCTTCCACTTCCATCTGATAAGCAACTTAAGCACACCGTTTTGTGTTTGCATATTTGAATTCATTAACATTTCTGTATGTAGGTGTTTACCTCTGTATTACGAAGGCTTTAGCAATAGCGATTTCATCAGTATGTTAACAGCCCAGGTAATGTAAAAAGCTTTCTCAATTTCGCTCCAGATTTCACACAGTGACCCTGGCTTCATGGCCAAACTGTTTTTTTCGTATAAAATTAAACCCCATTCTCCTTTGGGATAATTGCCTGCGTCAAAAATATATGAAATTCACATGCTACTTGTTAAAAAAAAAAAAAAAAGCTTTATAAGAATGGAACATTTCAGTCAGTGTAAGAGAGCATGTTTTATGAGCCAGTGCACACAGATAAGTGTTAGGAGCAAACCGTAAGCTGCTCATCAAATGTAAATCAACTCTGGTAAAAGCCAACAAATACAACCTAATTGCAAGAATTGTTGTGGCTGTATGAGAATTGGAAATAAAAACAAAAAAGGAGTCATCTGTAAAGTCTTTTTATCTTGTACTATATTGCAAGCATTATTTGTTAACAATGTGAGCTCAAATCTGGTGACTACAAAATCCTCCGAAAAATTGGGACAGGACCAATTTTTTGACTAAGAACATGAGACAATGTGACAAGTAGAAATTACAAGGTGATAAGAAACAAGCAATGTTAAACAGATGAACCAATTATGTTATAGTACACAAGAAGTTTTAAATAAAGGCCTAGTCCTTCTAGGATCGACAATTTGCCGACAGATGCACCAGGAAATCATACAGTACATTCAGGATAACATTCCCCAATGTGTGTGAGGCATTATGAAGTGCAAGGATGAACCAACAATGAAGAATACAATGTGATATCTAAAGGTTTCAAGAGCATCAACCTTCATAAGTCAGTGTGCCAAAATACATCTTCCTGTGTACTGTACATCGGGAGCTGTGCAACTGTGCAGCTGGTGCTATTTTGACCACATACAAGACAGCTGCTATTTCATCATACACAGGAAATTAGAACAAAGAGCAAACACGCAATTCTGAGTGAAACCAGGTGCCACAGAGATGTTTGACATGATAAGTTTATGGCGATGCTGGAAATAATCGTTTGAGGTGATTTGAGTTGCACACGCGCTTCAAGAGCAGAAGAACATCACTGGAAGACATCGATAGATCAGGAAGACCTTCCCTTCCATTTGGCAACTTTGCATGATGATCGTCAGAGAACAATCTATCCACAATATTGCTGCCATCGTAGTTGGGTAATACTGAAGAGTCCAGGCAATCCTCACATGTAATTTGAACATGCGCTGTGTTGCTGCCAGGCTATAGACCCTTGAGCAGAAGGAACATCGAGCTGAAGTCTGCCAAGGACTCCATCAGCGTGCCGTGGATAACCCGTCCTTCATGTTGAGGATCATTAACGATGATGAAACTTGGGTGTATGGGTACGACACTGAGGCTTTTTTTTTTTGGAATTGGGGTTGTGAATCATAAAGATACTAAATTAATAACTACAATTTACAGCATATATTGTATGTCAGATCATAGTTATTAGAATATTTTGTTTGGCAGTATCACACTGCATCACATTTGTGAGGCAGGTTGTTGTTCCCGCTGGTAATATACACTGCTTGGTAAAAAATAAAAAATAAAAAAATAAAAATAAAAATAATGACAAAAAAAGCTGTGTGGCCATAAGGAAACCACTTGTTGGTGAGACAGCCCAGCTGTCAGGGGTGTTGAGTGGTAGTGGGGGAATTATCATATGGCAAGTTGAAATGAAGTTTAATGATGACAATACATTTGTATTACCAGCTATATGAGTCAGTAAGAAAATTGTTGTACTTACAGAAGATTCATTTAAGGGTCAACCCTAGCGCTTGGGCCGGCTCATCTCTACCCTTTGACCCCATTCATCTGACCCTTTCCTCTGAATCCTTGTTTTACCTTATTAACTTCACACAACTAACTAGCTAATTTTTTTTTATGATTTATTAAAATTAAATAAATTGATAAAGTGTTTTAATTACATGGTTCTCAAAGTTAGAAGTGTTTTGGTCCCCTTTTTATTTAATTATACTGATATTATCAAAGATATTGTGAATATAAAAAATGTAAACTAGGCGATAAGTGCATCAGGGTAAGAATGGAAGTGCATGAAGTGCTCACTGCACAAGAACCTAGGTTTAGGAAAGAACCCCAAACTTTCCTTTTCCCGGTCACCTTAACCAACTCTGATTGGGGGATCCCGAGGCGTTCCCAGGCCAGTGTGGAGATATAATCTCTTCACCTAATTCTCGGACTGCCCCGGCCTCCTCTCAGCTGGACGTGCCAAGAACACCTTCCTAAGGACCATCTCAACTGACGCCTTGTCAACCAAAGGAGCTGCGGTTCTACTCCAAGTTTCTCACAGATGACTGAGCCTCTTATCCCATCTCTAAGGGAAAAGTCAGGTACCGTCCTGAGAAAAGAAACCATTTCGGGCCACTTCTATCCACAATCTTGTCTTTCGGTCAGTACCCAATGTTCATGCCCATAGGTAAGATTGACCGGTAGGTTGAGAGCTTTGCCTTTTGGGTCAACTCTGTTTTCATCACAGTGCACCCCCCGCTGCTCCGATTCTCCAGCCCATGTCCCCTCAATTGTAAACACAAGACCTCGAAATACAATTCTTGAATTTTCTGACAAACAACAAAGTATCAAGAGATTCCTGTTTTTCAATTTCTTTATCTTATCTTTATCTTTTTATAAGATGTATATTTGTCTGGTAATAACACTGCTCAGCTTCACTTCTCCCCTGATAGGACTGTTCGTTTAGAGCTGCTAAATGTTTAGATGAATAGCACTGTCTGCCATTTTATTGCTAATTCAAAATAATAAGAGGATAACATTTTAGCTAATATGAACTCTATTCCACATTTAAATTCTTTACATATTCCTCAGTCAGAATAAAACCATGTAGCGTCAGGTTGACAGACTGCTCAGGTCCAAACACCAAAGAGGTTCCAAGAATCATCTGAATATTCAAAATGTGGACCAGGAAAGAAGTCCCTGAATGTCCTTTGTATGTCAGACTGCTTCAAGTTTGCTGTATTGTGAAACAAATAGATTTGACTTTTCACCACACACACACAAGCACATTTCTCTCTCTCTCTGTTTTTCGCGCACGCACACACACACACACACACACTCTTCATTTGAGCACCTCCAAAGTTGACCTTCATGCCAAGTGCCTGTTAAGAGTATTGCAAAGAATACTTTGTCCTAACGCCTCTTCAAGGAACACAGTACGGATACATAAGAGCCAAGGCAACACAAGAGCCAAGTGACATTTCCATTTGAGATGGGTGTCTGATGGCAGCGCGGAGGACAGAAACGCTGTCTTTGTGTCGTCATTGAGATTCCAGGAAAGCAAGATGACAAATCAGTGCCATTAGTGTGGTGTCGGGAAACACACAATAATACTAATAATAATATCATGGAATAAAATAGTTTCAGAATTCACACATGCACAAATACACACACACGCACATACACACATATACCACTAAACACAAAAACAAAGCACATAATGCTCATGCTTTATCACACACAAATATCCACATAATCACATTGTCATAATGATCAAAATCAATTTTATTTGATTATAAGAGTATAATAAACATTCTTATAAATATTATTCTTAATAATAAGCATTTTCACAAAGCAGATCTATGTACTGTAAATATAAACCTTCTGGACATAAATTTTTCATTTATGAATTTATCACTAATGAGCAAGCAAGAGGTAATTGTGGCAAGAAAAAAAATCTGAGACAACATATTGAAAAACCTTAACGGGAGCCAGACTCAACAGGAAACACATTCTCATCTGGGTGACATGGATAGTGCAATTATAAATTATTCTTTTCTCTAACTATATACTGTATGTGTGTTACCCAGAAATTAATTAAAGTTTTTACATTGACTATAAAACTGTTCATATTTCTTCCAGTCTACAGGACTAGTGCTAACCCTTCAGATTCGGTCCTTGACTATACAAATAAAACACTCTGAGTCCCTAACACTCATTGGATGGCTAATACATAGTTGTGGGGCTTATTAAAAGATAGACATGCTCACTGCTGTAGTAAACGTTTTACACGATAACAACAAATAACATACACCTTTTGATCAGATCATGTACAGTATATGTATTTAGTGGAACATCAAGACAGTAATGCATTACAATCCAACCAGAGGTAACAAAAGAACTAGTTTTTCTGCATCAGGTAGTAGAGCTGTAATCGGGCCTTAAAAGTTAGGCCCGACAGGGCCCGAGCCCGACAGATTTCGGCCCGAGTCCGACAAGTACATTTTGAT
>JAQQZT010000012.1:29433488-29457438 GCA_030068275.1 Clarias platycephalus | reverse complement strand
TGCAATGGAAAAGTACTCGAACTAGTTACTTTTATCAGAAAGTAACGCTGTAATGTAACTGATTACTTTTTAATGACCGTAATTTTGTAATGTAATTAATTACTTTAAAAAGTAATTGCACAAGACTGAATATCAAATTCCTCAATAACCTTGATCAAGGGATGGTACAGACTACATAGGACACTAGTTTCTATTTAGGAGTCAACCCCGAAACCCAAGAAATTAGTTGATATTCTAACGCAGAGTAAGTGGAAGTATAAAGTAAATCTCGTAGTTTTGTCAAGTTTTATTTTTTATGGTGTCCAATGACAGGAGAGTCTTCAAACCTCTTCTGCAACTATATTTTCTGTTTATTAATATTTAATATTCATATGGAAATTCCACATCATTATGCTAAAATTTTAAAACATCACAACTTATTTTGTAATACATTGAATACAATTGAGAAATGATTAGAAATTGTTTGAGAATTGTACAGTAAGTGGAATAAAACACTTTACTGTATTCATTAGAATTAACCAATTATAAGTTATGTGTATTACATTTTGTACTTTTCTGTCTCTTTAGATTCATTTAAGGTTTTGTAATAGGTAATCACTGTGTTTTTGGTTGAAGTATTTAAAAAATTCATATGAACAAAAATGAAACTAATTTGTTTGAAGGAATTGTTTTGTTGTTTTCCTATGAAAGATGAATTTAAGACATCCATACATCCATCATCTATGCTGCTGGGTTGCCAGCAGAGGAGGGAGATAACTAAGTACATTTGCTTTGTTACTGTGCTCTAGTACATACGTCATGTAATCAACGAGTAGTTTTATTAGTGGATTCTTTTCCCTTTTAATGCACGATATTCTTCAATGAATAGCTGTACTTCACTACGTATATGTATTCAGGTGTCTATTAATACTTATACCATTTGGACCGCTTACCACAGAAAAAGAAAACACCAGGAGCCACAAAACCCTTTTGACATCTAAAATGAAGATAACACTGTATACTATATATCGTTTTTCTACCTTTATGCTATGTCTAAAAAAAAGTATAGTGTGTTGCATTTATGAAATCAATAAACTGCTACAGAGAAAACAAAACCTTACTTCTTCATGCAACAAAAACATGTCAAACTATGGAAAAAAAGGATGCTGGATTGAAGGTTTCTTTCAAATAAAATACTTAATGTCAATTTAAGTCCTCCTCGTATTTATGAAATAAAAAGCAGAGCTTCAATTTTTCACCTGCAGCAAACCAAATGTCCTGCCTGCTTTCGTGTGCCGTCATCCTTTTATCATGTGTACTGCAGCGTGCGGTCAGCTGACAACCTGAATAAAACCAGGGCTTAAAAAGCTCAATAAATCGTGTTATATCGCATATTTCGAGCAATACAAAATTTAACGCAATTTACCAGATCACCATGATCTTCAAATTTAGAATTACATTTCAAAACTACAAACTAACATAAAATACATTTCAATTAAATACTCAGTATTTATTTTCCAAAGCCACAGGGAACCGAGGCAGAGGAATGAAAGAGCCACATGTGGGTCCGGAGCCGTGGGTTGATAACCCTTGGTATATGGCATTGCATCACATATAACCACAGTGGCGAGAGTCTCAGTACATTTGATACTTAAGTAAATTTGGAGGTGACTTTTGTACTTTGACCAAAGAAGAATTGCAAATAGTGGTGTAATTTAGTAATAGTTTACTTGGGGCATCTCAAGTAAAGGATTTGTGTACTGTGCCCACATTTGGTCACCAAGAGTCTGGAGCTTTTAGTGCCTGTTACTTCAAAGGCAAGACCATGGATGTGGTGCCAACCCATTGCAGGACACAAGTACACACACACACACACACACACACACAAACACAAACACACACACACACACACACTGAGGAAGTGTGATTGCAACCCCCATCCCTATCCCTGGAGGAGAGAATTCTAACATCTAAGCCACTGTGTCACCTTGGATTAAATGACATAATCTTTAAAATGCAAATTAATTAACATTTCCACTCTCTATTCACCTAAATTCGCACAGATGCCATCTGATACTGCCCTGTTGCCCTTTTTTTTTTTTTTTTTTTTTTTTATAACTACAAGCAAGTATTAAAGAAGTTTGAAGATTTAAAAGTTTCAATATATTGGCTTTTTCAGATTTCAGAAAGTTCTCAGCAAACCCTGAGAGACATATAAAAACCCACTATGGGAAACTTCTCAATAAAACTGGCGCAAACAAAATACCCATAAAATTTGCCCTAATATGGTCCAGGATATACAAGTCAGCATTGTTATCTTCAGTGCTGTGCTGGAGTACTGTTTATCTCCCTTGGTGTCAATGCCAAGAGCTTTGATGGGGAATCTCTTTAAAGGTGAGTGCTAGTGTCTCTTATGGGACTATCTGGGAGACGGTGGAATAGAGCTGCAGGATTTCTGATGCGGATTTAAATTCAACTCAGGAGCTTTTCACCACTGCTTTTTGTCTCACACACTCTGTGTGTATGCTAGCACCCATAACTAGCCTCCAGCATTTAAATACACCCTTACAGGGTGCATCTGTGCAGCACTGTCTTATGACTCCAAAGCCCGAAGAATCAGCGCCAATAAAGTCATGTGAAAATAGTTCATGGCAGAAATGGGTTTAGAGTCCCTTTTTTCTCCCTTGTGTTTTCTTTAAAAAAAAAAAAAACTCTCCTTGCTCATTAGACTTGCTGAAATGTGTGTGAGAACAGGTTGGTATGTAGCCTGTGTGTTTCTGTGCAAGTGTTCTTGTGTATGTGTGATGAACACACTGCTGTCTTTAAGCTTCTTTCCATTCTCTGTCCAATCATCTGTCCATCTTCTCATTTACAGCCAATACAGTGTCACGATGAGATATTTTGTCATGTTTCCATGGAGATGGTGTTGTTTACTGGAGGAAAATGAATCTGCACTGTAGCTGTCTGTGAATCTGTGTGTTTTGAAAGAAGAGGGAAAGAAAATAAGATTGTAAAGCTCACGGACAGAAGGATCAGTGGCAATCACAACAAATCATTCCTGATATATCCCTTTTCAATGCAGAGTTTCTGTTCACGTGGCCAAATCATCGCTACTGATCTTCTGCTTAAAGTGGGTCTTTGAGTCTGACAGCAACAGCAGGTCCAGACGATCAAAACAGTCAGGTTAAACTCATTCTAATCAACATACCTGTAGTTTGGTATATACAGGACTCGTCTATTGTTAGCCAAGTGGCACACACTACAAGATGCCAGTTACATCATAGCCATTTGCTTCATCTGTCTTTTTTAAGTTATGTTCAGCAATTTTATTTATTTATTTTTGGAATAATTACAGACTCATTTTAAGTATAAAAAAGACGAAAAGAAATTAAGAAGAAAAGAAGACAGGAAGGAGAGTGGGAAGAATGAAAGTCTTCCTTTTCTGTAGAAAGGAAAGAAGGAAGGGAGGGAGGAAGGAAGGAAATTGGGAAGAAGGAAGTTTGTAGGAAGGAAAGAAGGAAGGAAGGAAGGAAGGAAGGAAGGAAGGAAGAAAGGAAGGAAGGAAGGAAGGAGAGTGGGAAGAAGGAGGTCTGTGGAAAGAAAGAAGGAAGGAACAAAGGAAGTAAAAAAGGAAGAAGGAAGTAGAGCAGAAGGAAAAAAAGAAAAGAGAGAATAAGAAAGAAAAAAAGAAAGAGAAAGGAAAAGAAGGAATAAATTAAATAAGATAGTATAGAAGGTAGCATGAATGAATGAATGAATGAATTAATTAATTAATTAATGAAAAAAACAAGAAAGAAAGAAAGAAAGAAAGAAAGAAAGAAAGAAAGAAGGCAAATAATGAAGAAAGGTAGAGGAAGGGAGGGAGGAAAGAAGGAAGAAGCAGAAAGTGGAAAAGAAAGGAAGGAGAGAGGGAAGATAGAAGCAATGAAGGAAGGAGAGAGGGGTAAGAATGAATACAAAGAAGGGAAGATGACTATAAGTATTAAGAAGTAGCCACAGGAAGAAATAAAAGAAAATGAATATAATCACGACTCATTATTCTTACAAAAGAAAAAAGAAAAGAAAGTGACTTTCTTCAGTAAGTAAATAAATAGAGGCCACAGTTCAGCCTGACTGCAGGGTCACTCTCACTTTTCACTTCAATAATTGCCCGATATATTACATCAGGATTGCAGTCAGTTCCTTCATGCGGTGTAACAGCCTCGAGTTCAGAACTCTAAATATCCAATAATGCAAAGAGCCAGCACTATTGACAGAACACGGCTCCTTCTGGTGACACATAATCAGTCTGTGTGCAGCCATATTCTTGGCCATAAATATTATTTTATTCGTCATTGGCAGATTTAACTGAGAATCACTATTCTAGAGTAGAAGTGACTATGACTACAGTATAGACTTTGCAGAACCATATGAACATGTGCATAAGTGGCACAATAGATCCATGCAAGTGAATAAAACCATTTACTGCGAACAATGTACAGCAATTTACAATCTAAAGGTTCTCTAGGAAACAAAATATGGGAAACATTAACCTTAGGAGTGCCTATTCAGACCAAGAGTGTGTGAGACAAAGGGCTTTCCAAGTCATTATTTCTACGCTGTAATTATGTAAAGATAGCTATTGGAAAGTATTTCACAATAACAATATCAGCAGAAATTCTCATACACACCAAGACACCGAGATCATATATTTTTTTTTCTGAGGTTTGATGTGAAACTAACCAAAACTAATCAAAATTAACGAAAAGTCTATAAGTCCTGACCAGTATCTGCTTTGTGTTCCAGCCACATGATTATCTGATGTTTAAAAGAGTTCTTATTAAAATGGCTACTGTGATGACACCCCGGTACGCTGGAGTTAACATTCCGGGTAACATTAGTGCTTGAAGACAAACAGTTGAGGTCTTAGTGCCTCCATTGTCAGTTTTCTCGCTGACATTTTTGTCTTTCACATAAACTGTCTATTTAGGTGATATCGCATGAGCAAGAGTGCTGTTGTGTTGAACATCAGCATGGCACTAAATTGGTTGTATTGGGCCTTGCTGATATTTAGTTCTCTTATGGCGCTTTTCCACTGCATAATACGGCACGACACGGTTCAGTTCAGCTCACTTAGTACTGTCTTAGTGCTGTTATGTTAAATATAAGCATTTTAGGGACAGCACTTAGATCAACAGTGAACTAACAGTGGATCATTGTACAGTAGTATACAGTACAGGGCTGTGAAAAAGTGGTGATTTTTTTTTTGTTGTTGAGAAAATTAAACTAATTTTTATACAGAGGTGGAAAGAGTAATAAAAATTTTGTACTCAAGTAAAAGTACTGTTACTTCAGTGAAATTTTACTAAAGTACAAGTAAAGGTACCATTATACAAATCTACTCAAGTAAAAGTAAAAAGGAGCTCATTAAAAATTTACTCAGAGTAAAAGTTACTTTTTTTTAACAGCGGGGTTGGGATGGGGGATTCTAGTGTAGTTCAAAAAAGACAAGCAGATATAAATCTGAAACTAGTTGTTTTTAATTGAAGGAATTTAATAAGATTTTATGTGCATAATAAATCTGTTGCTTTTCTTGTGCTTGAAATCAAAGTGGTTGCTTAAATATGACCAGGGGTTTGCTTCATCTGAATTTGATGATATTTTACTTTCGCATCACTGGCATCTGTTTTGTCCGTCTTGTGAATTTACTGTAGCGCGATTGTTCTTCCCGGCCATCAGTCAGTCGGTGCAGTGGTTTCCGGGGTGCAATTTTTTTTACTTACGTATTGCATTATTTTTTTATTATTTTTCATTTTCATTCATATTTTTTTATTCAGTAGCGAATATGATTTAAAATGTAGCGAAGTACAATACTTAAAACAAAACATACTTAAGTAAAAGTAAAATTACAGATTTACAAAAACTACTTTAAACTGTAGACGTACACAAAAAAAATCTCAGTTACAGTAATGTGAGTAAATGTAATTCATTACTTTCCGCCTCTTTTATATTACACAAATATAACCAAGTGAATACAAAATGCAGTTTTTCCTTTATCAAGTGAAAAAATCAGTCCAAACCCACCTGGCCCTATGTGAAAAAGTAGTTGCTTAATCATGAATGAAATGTGATTTTTGGAAAGCTTGGTTAAATTTCACTTGTTTCTCATACCAGGTCCTGGACGACTTGCCATAATTGATGGAACCATACTGTATATTCTGTGCTCTACCAGAAAATCCTGAAGGAGAATGTCCGGTCATCAATTTGTGACCTCAAGATCAAGCACACATGGGTTATGGCAAGTCCACCTGTGAATGGCTCAAAAAAGGTTTTGGAGTGGGCTAGTCAAAGCCTGGACTTAAACCTGATAGAGATGTTTTTCGCCTGATGTTAACACCCTCTTACAGTATGTGGCTGAATTAAAACGATTCTGCAAAGAAGAGTGGGACAAAATTAATCTACAGCGATGTGAAAGACTCATTGGCAGTTATCGCAAATGCTTGACCGCAGCTGTTGCGTTTTTTTTTTTTGGGTGGGGGGGAAGGGGTTTGGGTTAGGGGCAGGTTTAGACAGCTTTTTTTCCATTAATAAATGAAATCATCATTTAAAAACTGCATTTTGTATTTACACAAGTTATCTTTGTGTAATATTAAAATTAGTTTAATGATCCAAATCATGTACCGTAAGCATGTCAACAATACAAAAAACAAAAAAAAAACAGGAAGGGAGCAAATACTTTTTCACGGCACTGCATATTTTAAATATGTTATACTTTTTGCTCAGTTAATATCCACAAATACCGATTGCAGTGCTTATAAGGTATATCCTCCTTTTACTACATATACATTAGAAATAGGCACGCTCATGATGGGAATACAGGAGAACCATGGAGGATAAGAACAAATTCCCGGCAGAATTAATTCGACAGCTCTGAGCTCAGATTCTGTCCAGCTCATGCAGAACGAAAACATATTAGCAACTGACTGCCTGTCAGTTCTGGGTCACGCACTGCCTTTAATACTGTATATGTGATTGCCTCAAAAAAAGTGTCTGCTATTTCAAATCCACTCACCTCTGCTAAAGGCCAATGCCAATGCCAGCTCTTAGAGTGGCATAGTGGGTAGAAATACAAATAGCACCCAAATATGGCATGGTTTGCCCCGCTGCCTCTGGCAGACTTGAAGACCTGCTTTACACCCAGTTCTTAATGTCTTTCAATATTTAATCTTTCAAGATTAAATATTTTAATCTTCTGTCTGTGAAGAACATTTCCAGTCTTGGGAACATATTTAATCTATTTCTGCTACACTGAAAAAAAAATATGGAGGTTTTACAGTCGTTGTTTGTGCACTTGGACACAGTCATGTTGGAATAGAAAAGGACCTTCTCCTAACTGTTGCCACAAAGTTGGAAGCATAGCATTGTCCTTGCAAGATGTCTTGGTATGCTATATACACTATACTGTAAGTACTTTTTGTCTGTATAGTGTATTTTAAGACTCCAATAACTCTATAAAACATTTTGGTTATCCTGAACCTTACTCATTGGGCTAAAAACCTGGTAAGAAATGTGATCTAATAATGTATTGCTGACTAGCTAGTTAGTAAAGTGCATAAATAAGTATATACTAAGAGACCGTAAATAGTTTAAGTGGCCAAGTTTAAACAATGGGCTGTATGCACATGGTGACAGTTACATATAGCAGGATGTTTTTCCCTGACTTACTCCGTTTCCTCATCCCTTGCATGTTCCTGATTTCAAAAAGATCATCTGTCATAGGAAAAATTGCACTGTTAAGGCACAAATTAATAAATGTATTTACAACAGAGGCATTCAAATACAAATGACTGATTCCCAAGTTATTAATCAGAACAAAAAAGAAAAAACAATAAGAAAGAACCTAGCAATCATACAGAATTATTCCAATATTGCACTCATTTAAATATTTGTCATTGATGGAGGACAATGATTAATGGACCAGTGGCTGAGAGAAGGTCTTACTTGCATTTCAAACTTAAACTTGGTCAATTGTGAGCTTCCAAATATCGTAATTCCTGAAGCAGTCTAATATTCAGTCAATCATTTTAACTAGGTGTAAGTCAGTCAACTGTAAGGCTTTGAGAATGATTTTAATCATCTCATCTTTAATGTGAACGAAAAGGAAAAGTGGAGACCTGATGACAAACAACACACTGTATATTACAATAACACTTTTGCAGGTTAAGGATGGTCATGTAAATTAATGCTTTTGGGCCCCAAAAATAGTTTCCCTTACAATCACTCACTCATCGTCTATACCACTTTACCCTGTATTCAGGGTTGCGGGCCTATCCAAGGAGACTTAGGGCACAGGGCACATACACACACTATGGCCAATTTCAGGAACACCGATTATCCTGCAGGTCTTTGGACTGTGGGAGGAAACCGGAGTACCCGGAGGAAACCCACCAAGCACAGGGAGAACTTGCCAACTCCATGCAATACAGAGGCAGGAATCGAGCCTGACCAGGAATCAAACCCGGACCCTGGAGGTGCAAGGCGACAGTGCTAACCACTACACCACCATGCCGCACCCCCCCTTACCATCAGATGAATTAAAAAACTTACATGTGTGATTGCATATTTTGTTGATAATGCATGCTGAAAAGTAGCAAAGAACAAATATTTAGATTTTTGTATGCTAACGATACATTTGATTGAACGCCGTCATCCGTACCCTACAGGTTGTCCCATGTCAGCTCCAACATTTCTTGTGGTAAGTTACGCTAGAATGATTTCAGTTAGCTGGTTAGCTAAAGTGGCATTTAGCAGATAACAGACAACTGTGTTGCAGCTGTCACTCAGAACAGGCACTCCAATAACATAAGCATAATTTTATACCTTAGTGAAATTAATTGATAAGCTGCATAAAAATTCACCCCTGGATAGTTTTCATGAATGTAAAATCTAGCTATGGAGAATAAAACCAAAACCATTTTTTTTTTACCAGGCTGCAAACATGTTTATGTTGTTCAGTTGGTTATTTTAACATGGAGGTCTACAGTAGGAGGATTGACTTATTCCTGGAGCCAGCGGTCCTAGTGGTCGTTCTAGGAACTGCTTGTTTTGGCACGTCCATGTTGGACTCATTTTCAGAACCGGAGGTAGCCCCTTGGTGGAGGTTCATAACCTGATAGCAATGCGTGTGTGTGTGTGTGTGTGTGTTCGTGATGTATGATTCAAAGTGCTGCTCTTAGATTACCAAGCTGCATGTGTTCATTTAGCCTCTGTCCATTTGCAGGGAAAGGCTCCTTGCTGTGTTTTCTGATAACCAACCCCACCGTATTTTATACCACAGCCACCGCACGCACCGCCATCATATCAGCCTTGCTATTATTGAACAAAATGGGGCGCATTCAACCATCCAAAAGTGATCAGAAGTGTACAGAAAATAAACCCCACCATCCGATCGAATTTCTCGGTGCTCCTCTGAACCAAGTTCCTGCGTTTGTTGTCGGCGGTTTCACCCTCATTAGCAGTTTGTTATGATACTGATACAGATCTAGAGAAGCACTCGACAATTAGATCTACATTTAGATGCATGCATTAGCAGCTATGACAGAGATGGATGGATGAAAAATGGATTGATAATTAGATCGTTTATACTGTGAGCATTTATGAGCATGTCAGATGAAATTATCTTTGCATCGTAGAGACATAAAAAAACAACAACAACAACAATTACAAAGCAATACAATGTCTCGTCTCTGTCTCAGGACGTCACAGGTAACGCAGGAGGTGAATAAAGGAAGGAAATAATGAGGAATGACACTAATGAGATTTATGTAGCAATTAGCGTCGGGCTAATTATTTAAATGAAAAGGCTCTGGTGTTCATACGTATTGCACAGAAACACAGTCAAGAGAAGGCAATAAATAAATAAATAAATAGATAAAGTGGTCAAGATCCCTGCTGTGTGAGTGAATACAGTTATACAGTATAGAGGGTAAAAGGAAATGAGAAGCCATTGAGACAATATATATATATTTTTAACCTTATAAGGCCAGCTAAACCACCCTAAAGCATCACTGGGTCTCAGTACTCGACGAGTTCTGTGAAACTCAAGATAACTAGCAAGCATGTGTATAAAGTATCAGTGGATCGTTCTTCTCTATAATTAAACTGCTTAGTGAATTTCTTAAACTAACAGATTTTGCATTTCCATTATTCATACTAGGGACGTTCAAGTCAAACCAGGACTTTGGATTGTGAAAGAATATCGGAAAACATTTATTAGAGTGAAATTCTCTGTACTGTATAACCCCCTGCTACACTAATGAACTTATCCCAGTGTTTCACGAGTGCTTGGATTCCATCAAGGTAGATGTTTTTCTCAGTATGATCGGACTGCCTGCTTCACGCCTGAAACACTGGCCTCCTGGGAACTCCTTTAAATGGACCAAACGCGGAAATGGCCTGGAGTGAGGTCAGGACTGCACAGGGGATGTGGCAAGAACTCACAGCCGAGTTCCTGTAATGAGCAAGTGGTGTTGGGGAATGAATGTGTGTACAGTTCCAACAAACAGACGCATCTCTTAGACAAGTTGGCAACAAGCCGTCCGTCTATTTTCAAGGATCAGGTGTTCCATTTGCTGAATGTTCACGGAATGACTACAAGTGGGCTTTGATCCACCTTAGCCAGGATCATTGTTCACAGACGATTGCCAAATTAGCACTATTCAAATTTTTTCCTGCAGCTCAGAGTCTCATCATTGACTGCGCTCGCAGTCTTCTGTAATTGTCAGTCGGATTTATTTACGAAAGAAATTTCATCACATGTCCCGGTTAGACTTGAACTCCCCCTCGTATTTGCTCTATAGATCAGATCCCTCTAATTAAAGAGGCAGTGAGATCACCCTCAGAAAGATGCTCCTCGTTATTTATTTGATGGTTTTGACTGCAATTTAATTCGCAGCAGCTGATCATTGCTTTAAAGCCTGTTGTGTTTGTGGCCTCAGTGAAACTTAATTGCAACTGGAGCTGTAGAACACCATCTGTTTCTGTGAATAAACCAGAGAACATTCAGACACCAGTACTCCATGGTTTATCCCAGAAGTGGATACACTGAAATAGAAAAAATTTAACACAATTGTCCTTAAAAAGCCAAGAAAAGTTTGACTTAAAAAAAAAAAAAAAAACTTCACTGTACTACTGTGTTAAAAGTTCCATATTTTTCTATTTCTGTAACAAGCTAACACAGGTCTCAGGGCACACGTGTATGTGTGTGTGCGTGTATTAATGCTCCAGCTGAAATACACCTCAGAGAATGGATCTCTCAAATTCCCTCAGTTTCACTCCTCTTCCAAGTGCACTATCGCAGGTAATACACTACTATTGCGACACGCTCCTCCAGAGAACAACGAGCCGGGACAGGGGTATCTTCATATATGAGGTCACATTAGTGGGGAAATCTAACTGGCAGGAATTTTTCACTTTTTTTTGATTGTTTGTTTGTTTGTATACACTCACACTAGAGACGCATCTTAATGTCTAACTATGCCTAAAGAAAATTTTACATTATACAGTATGTGCCCTTTAAGTTAAGATACATTCTTAGGTCTTCAACTCATTTAAGTGTTTAGATTAGTTAAGAACTTTAGCAACAAATATGCAACATTTAAATCCGCAGAAATTATAATGATCATGTAGATGAAAGGAAAAATACCTGTATTATTAAAAATGTTAACTATATAATATGCCAAAATGCATTTCAGTCAGATGCAGCGAAGGGTTCCAACAGCAGTTTGATAGACGTCTGGCATTTTTAACGATCCCAAATCAATTTAGCCAACATGCACTCATGCTGCTTTTATTCATATTCATGGATTGCTGCTTGCTGGAGCTAATTATTGAGCTATAACAGACAGAACAGGGTTATGACAATCCTGGTAGGTTGTTATGTTGAGACGATTTTATGGAAAAAGCAAATCAAGTAGGGCAAATAGCTTAGGGCAAGCAATTTTCAGGGGGTTAAAAGGACCTAGGAGCAGAGTTTGGCTTTGTGAGTAATCGAACATTTACACACTCGCCTCCGATCTAAAGGAAGGAGTAAGGATCTCCAGCACCTGCGTCCATTTATGACAGAGAGAGAAAGAGAGAGAGGGAGGGAGGGAGACTATAGTCATATTTTATCAATCATCAGTAAGTGCTTTATCCTGATCAGGGTCACCGAGGATCTAAATCTATTCCGCAAACCCTGGAAGGAATAAATGCTAAACGAGATGCCAGTTCATCTCGAAATAAACCATACATACAAACACATGCACACCTCGAGCAAGTTACCGTACAACAAAATAAAACTGAAAAACTTGTATCAAGTGTCTTTTTGTGCCGTAGCATTATAATTTGCCTTCACTGGAATCTGTTCCAGCATGACAAGTCCCCTGTGCACCAATCAAGCTCCGTGGAGTGTAAAAGTTTGAGTGGAAGAACTCAAGTATCCTGCACAGAGCCCTGACTGAACTCGATCCCACTGAACTCCTTAAGGATGAACTGGAACAGCATGTGCATCCCACGCCTCCCCATCCAACATCAGATTTATTTATTTTTGGTACATTTTGTGTTGGGCCATCCAGAATTGAAGAGAGAGAGAGAGAGAGATTTTTTTTTACCACTTTGTAACATTTAAAAAATCTTTTCTATATGCTGGCGTCACTAAATGGCAGACCGTGGTTCAAATCTCTACCCAGTGACAATTCTATCCGGATCCTGAACCTTTTCTGATAAATAAGAACTAATGTATCGCAATAATCTAGCATTTTTACCTCCAGGTGGGCGTGGTTATACTTTACACACCAATCAACATGATAGTTTGCTGTGGATAGGACAGCGTGTGAAAGAAACAGAAACAAAAGCGTGACACAGCATGGCTTACTCCAAGTGGATTATGAAAACGGAACCTTCTAAGATGAATGGATCAATACGTGTTTATTCTTCCAGTTTGTCTCATATGTTCCAAAACTGTGGTGATAAAAAGCAGGAATATGAAGCGCCACAATGAGATAAAACACGGGTCATTAGAGCAAAGGTATCCGCAGCAGTCAGAGGTGAGGGTGTGTAAAATACCCGAAATCAGAGCTCGTTATGACAGAGCAACCAGATATTCATTTACAGCCCAGCACTGTCCACATGAAGATTCACTAAAGATTGATTAAAGTCTGTTTGTATTCCATACAAATAGTTGTATGGAATGTTTAACATAGTTACTGAAAATTGGCAAGAAATATTATTGAATTTAAATACTATAGAAGTTTTATACTATACTACATAAAATGTACACAATACATGTTAGAAGAAATATGAAGTCTTTTCCAGCCCACCTCAAAGACTTTTAACAGAGTCAGGGTCAGGAATCTGTGGTGTCCAGTTCATGTGTAAAAAAAGATCCCTCATGCCCCAGAACCACCCTTTCATCATTTGAGTCTTGGACTATGTTCCTGTTCCTCATCATTCAGTGCATTCAGGTAGAAAGCGGACTTCATCTTATTGCCTCATAGTGTTACTGTGTCTAGACCAGACCAACTGAAGCAACCCAAGATCATAAACATTGACTCCATAGGCTTGTGCAGTGGGGACTACCAATGGTGGGTGCATCATTTTATGTGCTTCCCTCCTTATCCTAACGCGCCCATGACTATGGAATAGCATCAGCCTAGACTCAAACCACATGACCTTTTCCCATTGCTCCAAAGTCCAATCCCTAGCAAACTGAAGACTTTTTCTCTACAATCAGTCTCACTAACAAGTGGTTTTCTTTTAAGTGATCTCATTCATGCATTTTTTTTTTTTCCTGGCCACATTTCTTCCACAAAATTAAATGGTTCAGCACTATCCGTCCAGGATTTAAGAATGTGTTACACCAAAATCTCTTAACATAAGTCCAGTAACCTCAGCCATCTGCTCAGTTTTTTCCTTTGCCTGAAGCAGGACAATAAATGGACCTGTCTGAAACACAGTAACATCCTTTACACGATCATGGGATACATCATCTACGACTTGGTTGTTTAGGAACTACTTACAGTATTGCATCGGATAATGTTAAAAGAATTGTTGCAGCTGAAACATAACAACACTGTATTAAGGTTTTATAGGGAGATGTGAAGCAAGCCACTATGCCTCTTTGCTAAATGTTCCTCTGGATTTGACAGCTTTAATCTGTAAAGATTTCACCAACAGCCATAAAATGTCTTCCTTCATCCTGTGGATCTCATTACACACTCTATTAAGTCTTTTTTTAAAGAAATTGTCTGATCCCAATGTTACTCGGCTGATTCCGATCTTCTTTGTTGGAGATCATCACGGACACTGTCTATACACGCACATACACAAAATATATATTGACAAAAAAAAAAAACATCCACAGACAAATGTGAGGACCAACATTCTGCTACCAAATATTGCAATTAAATATCACTACGGTCCGAAACTCTCACGAAAACATTGACAAAGCATCAAATTGCTCCTCCATCTGGTCCTTACAATTACACACACACACACACACACACACAAAGACACAGTATTGGAATGAGACAGATCAGAGCAAGTCCAGTAATTGGGTGAAATTGCATGCACACCGGCCTGAATTGTTTGAATAAATATTGAGAGAATGCCGCTTTCAGAAGAGATTGTACCTGTCACCATTGAAACTGGAGTACACACCGAATTAGCATAACAAATGTCTGTGTGTACATGTAAAAGAGAAATTATGAATGACACCGCCTATCCAAAAGCCAAGAGAACGCTACATGTCTGATGTCTGTGCTGTCAAGATGTTTGAGACCTGATCCACTAGAGCTATTTTACATTTTTAGTTCCAGTGCGTTCCCCTTTAGAGTTGCTTTCGTTCATTTGCTCAGCACAGCGACCTTTTTGTGCAACATGGCTTGATCTTACAAATGTGCTGTCATGCATGAGCTCAATAGCAGACAGGTTCAAATTAAGTTCTGCTCATGCACATGAGGGTCAGTCTTAACAATATGACATGTTTTGTGGACCCAACTTATAAAATCTGATCCAAAAAAAAAAGTCATGTGACCTGATTCAAAGCATTCTGATGCCATTCTAAACTGGATTGTGACCACAGGTACTGTACAGTCATGGGTAAAAGTAGGCTGGTACAATCCAAATTACTGGAAAGAGGGGTGAGCAGCTGAAGGAATGCACTTTCAGCAAGAAAACACATCTGATAACAATGTCATCTTAAACATCACTAACAATAAACGTCTCCTTTGTCGTTATGAATAGCCTTGAACATGCAACAAACCCATTTAGCTTCAAACACAAGGCTGAATACCAAATCCTTTATCCTATACATTAACTCCGATCAAGGGCACTACTTGGAACAAGGGATTCTACACCCTACACAGCACAGTAGCTTTCCATTTAATGCTATTTTGGATTTTTTTTCTCTCTCTCTCTCTCTCTCTGGAACAGTAAGTTAGCTAAGGCTGTAAGTGGATACATAAAAAGAAATTTATAAGGCTGACAGGACTGTGCAATCTCCAAAGTTTATTCTCCTCACCTTTTGGCTACATACGACTGGGAAGAACCGAAAACTATTTTTTACCCCTGGTCGCAGTATTTTCCATCATTCACACATGTTGGTGGGGAGATCTTAAATAAGGTCACATTAGGGGAGAGGGAAAAAAAAAAAAAAAAAAAAAACAGATTTTCTTGTTCAATACAAAAATATGTGCTAAGTTAATTAAAAAAAATAATAAAAATAAATAAAAATACTTTATAGTCCATTATACGTACAGTAGTTTAGTGTAACATATTGGAAACTGTTATCACTTATGCAATAGCAGCTACAATTCAGCAATTCAAACCCAACAATTCCCTGATTTTCCCATGTGGCCTAAATAAATAAATAAGAAATGCAGCTACTTACTAAAGAAAAAAATTCACAAATTTTCTTGCGGTGAAAAACATGAAGGTGAAGCATTGGCTTTTACGCTTCTGTTGAGTCGATTTATTAAGATTAAATAAAGGACTTTACTTTATTAAATAACAACACATTTTAAAATCTGTTTATTATTAGCCGTAGCCATTCATCTGCCCGTAAATAAGTGGCTATTGTAGAAATAAAATATTAAAAGAAGTGAATTATATAATGTTGAAATTACTGCCCAAGCTGATCCTTCTAAGAGTTTTGCTTTGCCTGATGAGGAATGGCAGTAGGTGGATTATAGGTAACATCTAAGCTAATCAGTTAAAAATGTATTAAATAAAGCATTTATTAACATGTTAATAAAAATGGTTAGTTGGATGTACGTTATAAACTATACATATGCCCTCAATTTTCCTAACGTCTTTAATAGTATATTTTTGCATAAATAAGAATTAAGGCAGGTAAAGTTGCTGAATAAACATCTGAGCACATGCATTGTTGAACTGGTATGTGGTATGACTCAAGATAACCTCACTTGAACACAACAAACCTAACTTGCATGAAATTAATCCCAATTCAAATAATTTTTTTTCTGCAGTTACAACATGACATGAACGATTGCTTTAGAGCTTGTTAGTACTATATGAACCCTGGGTCAGTCTTATAACTGTCATACACTTGCATCTAATCAGGTTATTGTATCACAATCAGCTCTATAATGTCACATTTCCATCCAAGAAATACAAGGGACGTTCGAGTCTAACAGGGACTTATCAAAAGAAGAGATCCGAGTGCATTCTTTTAGTCGTGCTGACACGTGGCGTGTCTCCTGTTATCACATTGTGATGCTAACGTGTCAAGCCACGTCATGCAAGATATGGTAAGCAAAATGCCATACATCCATGTTAGTGCAAGTTTGGATTAGCATGTTGTGATGAATCAATTGACATGTAAACAAGACTTCAAGTAAAGTACGGTGACGAAACACCACAATAAAACAACTGAATTGTGTTTTAAAGAAAGCCATACATCCATGAATGGCAGTCCCAGGCAGCGTTTCAGCAGCAACAATGACATTGAAGCAGGCAGTCCGATCATGGCTCCAACATACTGAGAAAACTTTCTACTATGCTGGGATAAGTGCATTAGTGAAGAAGGGGATTATATAGAGAAATAAAGGGAGTTTCTCTGATAACTGTCCTGATATTGTGCACAATCAAAGGTTTGAGCAGCATTTTCCAAATGAAAATGTAAAAATGGGTTTAGTTGTAGGGGAGGATTACTTTGCAAAGGCTTTATTATACATGCACATACACAAGATGGCCGCCTGTGCTCATTTGGAACGTCGCTTGTGTTTATCCACAGAAATTACCATGAAGCATCTGCATGCTGGAAAAAAAACAACAGTAATATTGGAGCAGCATAGCACCATGTGACACTGTATCCACAGCTAACTAAAAATAGCATTAAGTTTCTAATCACATACTGTACGTATTGACCTATATTGACCTTACTAACCTATTGCAGTCCATTTAAACATCTCTCATGTAGCCTTTAAACTCAATAAAAGGTCCTTTATGTACATGATAGTCTCATCAGAGAATTAGGGCATAAGGTGAAGTACACCCTGGATGGGATGCCAATCCATCACAGGGCACACACACTCATTCACACACTGCAATTTTTTAAAGCCAATTAGCCTATTCTACATCTCTTTGGATTGCGGACAAGCTACGTAACTCCATGCACACAGACCGGAGGCAGGAATCGAACCCGGATCCTGCAGGTGGGAGACGATTGAACAGTTTCTGAACGCACTAAATATTCAGAGATATTTAGCCTCTCACAGGCCATCTAGTGGATTAATCGTCCAAACGTATACAAGATATGCAGGCAAGTAGGTGAACAATGCTAAAATCAACTTTAAATAACTCTCAGAGAGATTTAGACTGAAATAGAAAAATTTTATAGAAATTTTTTTTTCACACACACATACTGAAGTTTGATGTTAATGTCTAAAAATCACTAAAATGTCATTTTTTGCATAATAGCTGCCCATTAAGACAGCTTTGCCTTTTGTTATATTATAATAATTTAACATTCATTAACTATTCAGATGTTTTTGGCCAACATGTAATTAATTGATGAACTGTTGTGACTTTCACAACCACACAATGATATTAAGGATTCAATATTACAGATTAATGAACACACTTTCATTAAAGATGCATCCAAAACACACATTTCTCTTAACGGGTTTCACTTTTTTCAAAGAATAATGACCTTGTGCGTGTGCGTGCGTGCGTGCGCGCGCGTGCATGCATTCAGGTCTACAGGTGTGACTTTGTCCCCTGGCGTGTAAAAGTCTAATCGCCTCATTTGTCTCCTGCGCACCACAACAACACATAAAAGCTCAGGGTGGAAATATTGAAGGTTTTTTTTTTTTTTATAAAGCCTCCTTGCACCATACTCTCCACGTTGTTGTTTTTTTTGTCGAGTCACGGTCATCGATCCTTGAAAATCAATTTGCATTTTTTTTTCCTGAGATGTGATGCACCGCAGCATGCTCGTTGTCTTGCTTACCAACTCGAACACAAAAATCGCCAGTGCTGCAGCATCTAAAAATAGCAGTCCTACTATGACACGGTCGTCTTTCCGTAACTAGAGGCCTCTTTACGCTGCGGTTGCATGGTCTGCTCGTTCAAACATGTCCAAATAAACTCAGAGCTCAGAGGTGCGAGGTCAGCATCTCTCTGATCCGCAATCAATCACCGCAAGCCAAGATCAGGCCTCGAGTCTCAGCAAAGTACGTGGTCAGGGTTAATATTTTCCTTTCACGTTTCAGAAGGCTTTGTTAAAGAGCAAAAATGAAAACAGCAACGCTTAAATCACCATGTTCGAGCTTTTTGTGAAAATTTTTGCTTCTATGATAAGAAGCAACACAAAGAACACACACTCAGCTTAGAACAGAGCCCGGGAAGTCCCAAAAGGTGTGTGGGAACGAGTTATTTATCTTGTGCATGCACAGCTCGCTTTCTAACCACCAAGCAAATTAACTGTTCAAATAAAGCAATAAAGCCGTTTTATGTTTCAAATATACAGTACTTTGTAAATCAACAAAGTGCCAATGGCAAAACAAATAATCCAGCTGTTTTCATGCAAAAGCCTAGCATGCCTTTAAACTTGTGCAGATATCGTTTCAGCATCTATGCCGTTTATCCTGTACAGGGTTGCAGGGGGCCTGGAGCCTATTCCAGGAGACTTGGCGGCCACGAGGCAAGATACCACCTGGACAGGATGTCATACATACATACATAAACACACACTATGGGCAATTTGGGAACGCCAATTAGCCTAAATTGCATGTCTTTCACTGTGGGAAGAAACTGGAATACCTGGAGGAAACCAACCAAGCACAGAGAGAAAATGCAAACGGCATGCACACCGAGGTGGAAATCAAACCTGGCTGGGAATTGGGACCCTGGAGGTGCAAGGCGATGGTGCTAACGACTAAGCCACCTTGCCAGGTAACGATAATGTTGCCAAATTAATAATAAAATAAAATAAGAAAGAAGATAAATCCTAATATTTTTTCCCCCAACATAGCCGATATAAGATGGTTAAAACAAATTGCCTTTTAAGGTAAAGGGGCAGGACTAGGAGAGTTTGATCTGGCTGGGGGACTTTAGACTTTGCTTTTTGAGACTAAATGAGTATAAAAGGTCTAAAATACTTATGCTCCGCTTAAGCTTCAGTATGAATAGCATGTGTTTTGTACCCTAATGCACAATGTCAGGGAGAAGATGTCGCGTGTTGCTAACAGTATTTCCTCTACTTGCAGCAGATGAGCTTGTCCCCATTCTCCACATATAGCCTGCTGCCCCACTGCCCTCAATTCTTAGCCGTGAAAAGATAAGGCTGATGACAGACTGTCAAAAGAAGCAGGAAAGTATGTAGCAGAGAGAAGGAGAGGGATTCCTTGACAGCTGAAAAATAGACTACTACTATGACAGTTGCTCCAACAGGAGGCAAATGAGCTTCAGCCGAAAGTTTCCATAGACTCTGTATACACTTGTAGCTGTATTGACTTCCACCCTTAAGCCAGTTTCACAGTTCCACTAGCGTAACGTCCACCAAGCCTTCAGAAACACCTTAGCTGCTTTCTAAATTCAATAATCCTTTGAAATTTCCAGATGGTTGAAGCATGCAAGCAAAGAGAGTAAAAGTATAAGCAGAACACGTGCGTCTGATCTGATCAACCACATAGCCAAGATAAACAGTCCGATGGTTTTGACCATGGCAATAAAACTAAACATCTGATAGTCCATTTGGGGAAACCTTAAAGATTCTGAATGAGACCCAACAAAAGTGTTTCCCTATCCACAGTGGATAAACTTTGAATCTCTTTAGGACAAGTGCATTAAGAACCTCCTGTTGAACATGTGTTTCGAAAGATGCTTTAGGAAAATCTTGATGTCCCTAATGAACAAATGAGATGCAACAGTGGGGACATGAGGCTGAAACCTCAATAGAGAAGAAACAGAATCAAAAGGGTTCCCGTCATCTTCTGGGTGACACCAGATAGTGGGAATATTACATTATTACCCTTGTACAGTTGCCGACTACAGTTTAAAGTCAACATATGAACGATTTTTTGTTTAAAACCTAGCAGGATAAGAAACAATATATTTAAATACCAAGTAAACACGAAAGCAAAAATCAACTGCTTAGAGAAACTTTGAAGTTAACATCCTTCTTTGTAGTGAAGTGTGAGTCAAGCTTTCTAACTTATAAGCAGAAAACGCACACAAAGGAAGTGCAGGTAAATAAGTTCATTTTCACGTAAAAATAATAACTAATCCCAGCTGCAGCTAAGACACTCTAATAGAAAAGCCAACAGAGCATGACTGTAAATTGCCAATACACACACACACACACACACATTACAGTATTGCCCCACAGAAGTCCTGCAGCTACAACAAATGGTATGTAGCAGATTCAAATAAAGACATCCTGGTCCTATCTTATCCATCTTGAGGAATGAAACAATGTAATGGCACAGATGTTCCAGAGTCTGACCTTTAAACTTCGCTTAATGACACTTTAATGATCCCTAATTGGCCAAAAAAACAACAATGGATATTGTAGCACAATCTGCATTCTACAGGTAGCACAAGCCAACCTACCCTGCAATGTTCATCAGTGTGCATCAATCATGTGTGCTTGTCAAAACAATGTAAGCACTGTAAACACTTATCAGGCTGTCCGGCTCCAGTCTTCATCTGAATAAAGTATAGACTGCATTGACTGGCACCAATGACTAGCAGACTCAATAAAACGAGTAAAGTAAATGAGTACTGGGATTCACAGTATACTGTATATCCCCAAAAATGTATGGTAAAATATTCCTTGCTTCAATCACAAGCTGTGAATCCATCAGCTAATAATCAAGCTTTCTATCAAACTTATATATATATATATATATATATATGTGCATGCCAGCTATTCATCGGGTCTGCAATCTGCACTTGAGAATCCAAGGTTTATTACATGCAAACACAGTGCAAGCTAGAACACCAGGTAGGAGATCAGAGCCCTGCAGTATCCCCCTAACGCATACTAATGCAAAGAAAAACAAACTCTCCTGATTGAACTGCACGTGCAGAGATGCATATCAAGCATGTACAGGGCTGCTGAGGGATTTGTGATGCTCGTTGAGATGCAGCTCAGCCCGCAAACCCACTCGTGCAAAGTAACAGAGCGGATACACGCACGCTTCAGAGAGCAAATCTAAGTTTTATTTCAATAAAACAAAGATTCTGTTGCCTAACTAAAATACAAAAATATGGACTCCGAAAGAAGAAATGAGAATAATGTACATTTTTGCGCATTGTCTTGAAATAAAAGCCAGACGTGTGTTAAAAGGTCGCCGTGTTTGGATTGCAGTCGTTACGCAGTGGCGCGTGATCTCCGCGACTCGCCTTTGATGCTAAAGCTTTGGGAGTTTTTAAAATAAAACAAGGGAAAAAAAGAAAGAAAAAAAAAAGAAGAAGAAGTAAGAATCCTGAACGCGCAGCATCAGCCACGACCCTCTCCAACCGCCGTGCGGCTCGGCTGGGCTTCCCAGCGTCCCAGTGCGCAATGAGCAATGGTCCGAAAAATATGGTCCGCGGTACTCGGGGTGCACCGGATCACACGGCACGAGCCAAAAAGGGCGTTGTCTTTGCGAACACTTCAGCTTTAACATGAAAAGCGCACATTCCTCAAAAGTCTTGCAAGAAGGGTACGAGCAGCCCTTGCTGCAGGCGCAGTTCCGAGTTTGTGACCGCGATGCAAAAAAAGAAAAAAGAAAGAAAAAAAGGAAACAAAAATAATAACAATAATAGTAGCCACGACCTCGAAATTCCGCTCACTGTTTCTCGTCGAGCAGCGACAGCTCCTCCAGGATTCCGCTGGCGTCCACGCGCCTACGCTCGCGTATCAGCTCCTCGAGGCTGCGGAAGACGAGCGTGTGCACGGTGCTCTCGGACAGGTGCACCTTGAGCAGGTACCGCTGGCCGGCTGAGTGCGCCTCGCCGCCCGCCTTGAACTCGCGCTTGCCGAAGCGGCACCAGGCGGCGAAACTCTCCGAGCTCGTCCAGCACACGTCGGCGCGGTTGAGCCCCAGATGGCCGCTCGCGTTGCGCACCACCAGGTCGGGCGGCAGCGGCCGGAATCGGTAGCGCTCGTTGGCGATGCGCCCGCGGCGGCCGCCGCTCACGTCAAACAGACTGTCCTTGCGGATCTCGCCTTTGTGCAGGTGGATCACCTGGTCCTCGCCTTCGAACACGGCCCAGTGCGGCGCCTGAGCGCTCGCCACCAGCTCGAGCACGTCGCCCGGCTTGCACATGGCGAGCAGCGCGGGCACCGGGTACACGCGCAGGTCCTCGCGCGCGCGCACCTTGGAGAAGATGCATTCGTGGCAGCAGAAGGCCGAGTACTCGAGCTCGTCCAGCGTCTCCACGGCGCCCTCCTCGCTCGGGCTGCGCTCGAGCGACCGGTCGTCAAGCTCCTCCTCGTCGTCGGAAAAGAAGTAGGCGACGCCGACGCGCAGCTCGTCCTTCTCCACGCCCGACGGATCCCCGGTGGGTAGCTCGCTGTAGCTCAGGTGCGTGATCCGGTCCAGTTGGTTGCCCATCAAGGACGGGAGAGGCACGCGAGAGGCATGGAAAGCAGCTTCTGTCAACAAACAAACACGATGTAAATAAAAATAATCAATCACACAACAAACAAAACGAGAAGAGCTCAGCCTCACGCTCATGCACTCGGATTTGTAAACAAGTCACTGCGCCTGGAGCGAACTGCAAAATGGAGCGAGGCACAAGGGCGATCCAATATTTGACAACACACACGCTCTCTCTCTCTCTCTCTCTCACACACACACACACACACACACACACCAAACATTTCAGCATGCATTGAGCAAATGTACAGATTTTTCACTAAACCTATCCAGCTGCAGAGCTTTTCCTGTGCGCGCGAAGGCTGAGGATGAGGATACCTGTGTATTTCCGGGCGCGCACGGTTAATTGATCTTCCACTCCATGCGTGTTTCAGCGTTCTTTCCTCCACACGAAAGGCTTCCCCCGTATCTGTAACTCTCTCCAATTCTTCCCTGCTCGGAGCTAAAACTACTCTTCAACTTGACGCACAGCCTCACTTTAAATAGAAGCGATAACCCCGCCCCCGAGCACATAAACCCACCCCTGTGCGAAGCTGATTGGTTCCTGGACCGTATCGTTTAAGACGGAGCGCATTGCTGTAGTCATCATACTACAATAGGCTTATCATATGTGTAGTCTCCAGCAGTGTTTCCCAGTCGTGCTGCAGGAGTTCCTCTGTAGTATGCACTTCACATTTAGTGTTTCCCTCTCTCCTCACTTCCACTTAACCTCATGAGCAGCTTGCTATTAAGTAAACGTGTTGATTTAGGTGAATCAAAGAAGAAAAACAAGCTAATGTGCAGTGCAGCAGATCCACAAGACCTGGTCAGGAGATTCTAATTACATCCTCTTGCACAGTGAA
>JAQQZT010000012.1:29379176-29390821 GCA_030068275.1 Clarias platycephalus | reverse complement strand
GTATGTTTAGATGCTGTCTTCCCCACTCTCATTGATCACTCAGGTTTGTTGATGGTGAAGTGATTGGTCGCTTTACACCTCAGCGAGCCCTCATGTCTGGCTCTCCCTTTTAGTTATGCTGTCATAGTTAGTCCTGCCGGAGTCCCTGCTTGCACTCTGCACTAAACCTTTACCTTATACTGTACATTCTGTGACTGTGATCATACCTAACTCTTATCTCTCCTACTCTCTCCTCTTCTCTCTCTTCTCCTTTCCCTCTCTCTCTGTCTCTTTCTCGCTCCCTGTCTTTCTGTTGAGCTACACATGTCGCTCTTGAGCTGTCAGTGATCCAGACCCCCCCCCATCAAACCCCTTCATTCAAACTAATAATTTTTTTGATTGTGTAAAGCTGTTTGCGACAATGTCAATTGTTAAAAGCGCTACACAAATAAAATTGAATTGAATTGAAGTGAAAACGGCGCACTCCGTTGATAAAATTTAAGTGCGCCTTCTTCATGACAATGCACCAGCTCATTCAGCTTTTTTGGGGGTATGAAATTCTGCCTCATCCACCCCACTCCCTCAACCTCGCACAAAGAGTGACTGCTTCCTCTTCCATCACTTGGAAGAACCACTTTGTGGCAGGCGTATGACGGCAATGAGGTGATTACCAAGGTGGAACTTATTCTCAGTAGCCAAAAAGAAGGATTCTTCAAAGACTGCCTCCACCAGTTCATCCATTGTTTGGAGAAGTGTGTCGACTTCGGTGGAGGATATGTAGACAGGGACTAAGCTTATAACCAACATTTGTTTTTCATTACATAATTTTTTCTTAGCAATAATAACAATTTTATGAACGCCTGTTGTATTCCAGATGTTCAAAGCCGTTCAGTGGAGCATCTCTTGTCAATTTGCTCTGAGCAAAGCAATGAGAAAAATCTTCTGTGAAGTTGTTAAAACTATCATTTGTCTTACATTACTAATTTGCTAGGATTAAGCCACTAGAATTGTTTCTTAAATAGAATAAATGTGTCATGTTGTCATCATTTATTAATAATTAATTCATTATTATTGTGTTCTATATTGGTTAAGAAAAGTATGTGAAATTTTCAATCTTAGTCCAGATACGTAAATGCTATACCAGTCATTATATTGAGATTACGTCCTGACCTCAGATTATTGTTTATGTGAAATCGAAAAATGTTCACTTTCTGTCTGTATGGGTTTCCTTCAGGTTTCAGGTGGACTGTCTACAATTAATGGCCACTTGTCTTAATGTGTGTGTCCATGCTAAAGACTTACAGTAACTAACATATACTGGATATAAACTGGTCCAGGGTTTGCACTTATCCTTGATGTAAATCGTTCATGTTTTTATTTTCTTGTTTCTATTTTGTCATTAGAGATCAGACCACAGTAAGACTATTGAGAGTGTAACATAAATGAGAGATTGTAGTACTATTACCTAATATGCAGGAAATAACCTCTTGATTTAATAGCTTTAAAACTGAAATCACCACAA
This sequence comes from Clarias platycephalus, assembly GCA_030068275.1. Taxonomy (NCBI): domain Eukaryota; kingdom Metazoa; phylum Chordata; class Actinopteri; order Siluriformes; family Clariidae; genus Clarias; species Clarias platycephalus. The sequence goes on along the minus strand of JAQQZT010000012.1, from coordinate 29,389,320 downwards.
ACAGTTTTGTACCCAAGGCTCCATCCGTGAACAGCTATTAACCTGAACAAAGTGGACTTTATCTTTACTTAAGCACATTTCCTGTCATAATATTGCACATTTGACCTTAGATCAAAGCTTTATTTATGGTCACTAGTTCACTAGTGCTAGTTCATCATGGGACACACAAGCATGCACACACTCACACACTACGGGCAATTTGAAAATACCCAGAGAAAGGCACACAACCAAGCACACAGACCAGAGGTGAGAATGAAGCTGGGAATCGAATCCTTAGCGTTGGACGTGTGCAGATCCATTTGACCAGCAACACCATTGTACCAGGGTCACACTCCCTGGTATTACCCAAACAAGGGTGGGCTCCCTTTTGAGTCTGGTTGCTCTCAAAGTTTCTTATGCATGTTGTCTCAGGGAGTTTTCACCTTCACCTTTAGTTTGCTGAACAGGGACAAATGAATAAATCTTAAAATATATAACCTTTTTTAATTATATTCAGAAGTTTTATTCATGTAAAGCTGCATTGTGTCTATAGTTAAAAGTACAATGCAAATAACATTTAATTTAATTATTCATCGAAAATCATGCTATGCTAATTGCAGTGGAACCAGTAAAGTATGTACAGTAGTTATAAGATGGAACAGTGTAAATGCACAAGATCTGCAGCTGGTTTGTAAGGGGATGAATTATTAAAACTACAAAGAATGCATCAACTTATAGAACTGATGAAGTCAAATATTTACATAAGGGCGAAGATATATTCAAATATTTCATGTTTCCAATAGTTGAGTGAACTTGCTAAAGGTCTTTGATGATTGAATTTGTTTGTCATGTGACTTAATCTTCCTTTAACAGAGTTGCACATACTGTACATTCAATGGCCACTTGGTTCGGTACTCCATTTCAGTTGCATGTTAACTCAAATATCTTGGCAGGCAATCACATGGCAGCAACAAAATGTGTTTAGGCACATACTGTAGACATGGTCAAGAAGATTTGCTGGAGTGAACTGAGTGAACATCCGAATGGGAAAGAAAGGTGATTTAAGTGACAGGGCATGGTTGTTTGTGCCAGATGGGTTGGTCTGATTATTCCCGAAACTGCTGATCTACTGGGATTTTGCATGCACAACCATCGTGAGAATTTACAAAATACATATTTAATGAGTGGCAGGTCTCTGGACAAAAATGGATTGGTGATGCCAGAGGTCAGAGGAGAATGACCAGACTGGTTCAAGCTGATAGAAAGGAAACTGTAACTCAAATAACATACCATCTCATTACAACAGAAGAATGCCGAATAGCATCTCTGAACACACAACATGTTGAAACTTGAAGCAGATGGACTACAGCAGCAGAGGACTACACCGGGTGTGACTCCTGTTAGCTAAGAACAGGAAACTGAGTCTACAATTTCCATGGGTTCACCATAAAATCATTGCCTGGTCTGATGAGTCTCGATTTCTGCTTCAACATTTGAATGTAAGGGTCACAATTTGGCATAAAGAACAAGAAAGCATGGATCTGTCCTGCCTTGTATCAACGGTTCAGGCTGCGGCGGTGGTGTAATTGTTTGGGACACTTTAGGCCCCTTAGAACCAATTCTGATAATTGTTTAAATGCCAGAGCCTACCTGCTGACCATACATGTACCTTCATGGTTACAGGATAATATGACATGTTACAAATAACTTCAAACTGTTTTTTTGAACATTACAATGAATTCACTGTACACAAATTGCCTTCACAGTCACCGGATCTTAATCCAATACAGCACCTTTGGAATGTGTCAAGTTTTTGATGCCATAAGCTCTAAGGAATGGTTCCAGCACCTTGATGAATCTATGCTATAAAGAATAAAGGCATCTCTGAAGGCAATAGGCGGTTCAAGACAGCAATAGCAAGTTGTACCTTATGAAATGGCCAATGAGTATACATTGTGGGACACAGCTTAAATCATTACTTAAAATGATTGACTAATGCAAGTAAATTAAATTTCTAGTAACCAAGCGAGAACTTCATTGAGTTTGTGTTTAATTACACCAAATTTCTGGCTTACAGACACCCTGAAGAAAGAAGCCAGCTGCAATTTGCAGTCCAGAACCTGCTGAGGACAACTCTTGGCACTGTCTTCGCCATCTCTGGGCACAGGCCATTGCTGCACTGGCCTGCTCCCTGTGACTGCCATCTCAGCCTGGCTGGACACAAAGATACCACACTTCCTCCCTTCTCTCATTCGCTCTGCCATGACTCCCCCTTTCCCCCCCACCATTTTCAAAATAAAAGGGCACTTTCACTTTTACATTTTCACCAACATTTTCAGTCTCAAACGTTTTTATGTTTAGGATCTTTGTCTGCTAAAGAATTTGATTGTGACCAAGTTTTACCTTCTAGCTGGTGTCTCCTTCTTAATGATGCCATCTATTTTCTATAGTGCATCGTCTCTTTTCCAGCAAAAACCTCACCACAACATGATTCTGCCACCCTCAACGTTTTTCTTCCAAACATCATCTTTATTCCCTCAACTTTTTATTTTCATCTGATCAGAAAACACTCGTCCACTCGTTTCAGACCATGTCAGCAAGGACTTTCTTAGGGGTCTACACACAGTACTTTGGTACCTGATACCTCCAACTCCGTCTCCTTTGTTGTTGTCTTGAGGCTTTGTTCAATCACTCAAATAATTTAGTTTTTATCCCTAGAAGTTATATGTACCTCCTTATTGAATGATGCATTGTCCTTTTACTAGTTGCTGTTTGTATAGTAAATTTGTGCTCATTCTTTAATTCTGACGCTCATGGTTGTTTCATTTGTGCTTAAGGAGAACCAGACTTTATTGGCGGAGTTGCTTGGATTTTACATAAAATTACAGAAAAATAAAAAACGGCTTTAGGTCTAAAGGATGGGTATAAACACAGCTGGCCAGTCAAATTTTTCAATTTCTGGAATCTTCCACACTGTCTAAAGAGACAAGCCTACTTGGTATGTGCAAACTTTTGACCAACAGGGATTCTGATAGTAAAGTTAAAATTAAATTTTAACATAAATGGGGTATAGAGTTAACAACCTTTGAAGTATTTATTGTATTTGGTTTTTTTTAAAGACAAACTTCACTATACGTAAAGTTTCACTTTTACCTACCTTTTTTGCAACCATACAACCTAAAATTTTTGTGAAGTTGAAATATTAAACAAAAGGAGAAGTCCCGCTGCTGTCTACGGAATCTGGTTATGTGGACAGTGTTTCATACTTTATTTACATCAGAATATACTTGCATTTAAAAAAAAAAAAAACCACATCTCTCCAATAAAACTCAAAATGTAACACCCATGTTTAGTGCAGTTTTTTAACATCCATCGATAATTTTCTTCTCATACTGCTAACCTAATCAGTAGAGGAAGCTTCTTTTTAACCCTCTCAAGGCAGGCGTTGCTGATTTGCAACAGTTAAAAACTAATTACCTTATTAGTACTTACTTACTACTACTTACTTACTACCCAGATACATATTTTGTGAGGTTTTTTTTAACTCAGAAGTACCACTGCAGGTTGTCCTTTAGCAACAAAAACTTAATTTGAGCCTGAAAGGGATAATGTTGGTCATTCTCCACCGTCCCATCAAGCCCTTGCAACTGTTCTGAAAATCTTTCCCATACCAACCCATCAACAAAGCATCTGCTAAATGCTTTAAATGCCTTTATTTCACACACAACATTATTGCTCTATAACACTCTGGTTGGATCTCAAATATTTATGTGTTTATCCTATCAAACATTTGGCAGCAATATGTTTTATATTAGATTGTTTGGACACCAATGCTCTTCATACTGTATATTTGCTGTTCTGTTTGAAAAGCTAATGCAGGGGGATAAAATAGACAAATTTTCCATTTACCAATCTTTTTTAGTATCTGATATTTACATTATGGGGAGTAAGGAATTATCAAAGGGCCTTAAGCATACCTCCTACTTCTTTTGCCTCTCTTGTTGAGTAAGCTGAAGCGAGGAGCAGTTGGAGCCAAAAGGGAGGATTAGTGAGTTTTCTAGTAATCCCTTTTCCCTTCCATGTTCTACAGCAAGGCAGAATTTGTCATGTTGGTTTTTAGAGCACCACCAAATAACCATCATCTGTGCTGAAATATTCTTCTAATTGGATTAAACTTTTTTTGGATCCTTCTTAAACCTAAGAAATAGTTCTCTGCTAGGCTTAGAACTATAAGGTTAGCAAAGAGTCTAATAGGTCTGGCCCCAATTTCCCTGTCTTTTTTTCTTTAAGTACTATATTTAGTTCAATACTTAAACTTCTAATGTTTTTTCCCTCTCCAGAACCTTGTTTTCGTTGTTTTTATCCTAAAAACAGATCCATTTACACACCAAATGGATCTGTTTTTCATTTGTTAAACACATTGTCTCATGGTGTGCAGAGATGAAACATGATCTAAGGATAGATATATTCGCTTTGTAATTGAACCGTAACATAACCATTTATCTTCTGAGATATTGAAATTTGGTCTATCCAAAAGTGAGAATAATGCTGCAGGAAATATTATAACAGGAAATAATTATATAATAAGGCTTTGATAAAAAAGGCAGTAAAATTTGTAACCACCCTACCACTCAAGCTGTTTAGTACTCCAATAATATGATGTCCATTTTAAAGAATCATATGGCCAGCATTATTTCCCTACTCCCTCAAAAAGCCATTTCTGTCAACTGTAATAAAAATAAAGATGTGGTTAATTTTTTTTTTATTATTCTATGAACTATAAATGACTAAACTGTAAGTTCCCAAATTTAAAGCCAAGGTCACTCAAGCATCTTCTATACTACTTTATCCTCTGTTCAGGGTCGCAGGGGACCTGGAGCCTATCCTAGGAGACTTAGGGCACAAGGCGGGATACACCCTGGACAGGGTGCCGATCCATCACAGGGCACACACATACACACACTCATTCACACACTACAGGCTATTTGGGAATGCCAATTAACCTTACCTACATGTCTTTGGAATGTGGGAGGAAACCGGAGTACCTGGAGGAAACCCATCAAGCACGGGGAGAACATGCAAACTCCATGCACACAAGGTCACATGTCTACATAATATCCAGTCCCCTATATACAGTATGAAAAAAAAGTGTGCCTATGCCTATTTGGCTGCCAACAGTCTTGATACAAATGCAGATATTTTACACTAAAACTCAACACGTCAGAAAAAACCTTAATATCCTCAACTATCACTTTTATCAACCTGTCAGTTGCTTGACACAAAATTACATGATGTTTATCTTCACTCATGCTGAGTTGGGCATTGGGATACATGCTTTCACCTTGTGTTTATTATATTTATACTGTAGGATCAATCTTCCATGTAGCCTGGAGAGATTTCATTTCACCACTTCATATCCTCCCTACTGGAGTTCCTCATGGGTGAGTCTTTAGTCCAGTCTTGTTTATATACACTAAATCACTATGCTCAGTGATCGGATTATATTGCTTCCCTTGCAACTGCTATCATGATGATGCACAGATCCCATGACTCTTTAAACTTATCAAACTGTCTTCCTGATATTTAGATTTATTTGTTAGTAACCTCGGGCACTGGTGGCTCAGTGGTAGGCTTCTTGCCTGTTATGTGGAAGACCCAGGTTTGTGTCCCAGCCATTTCCCCCACAAGTATGTGCTGTGGTTTTAGGCTATAGTACTGTAAGTGCTGGTCCCAAGCCTGAATAAAAACCTTGAGGGTTTGTAAATTCAAAATGTGTGGATCCGATGATAGCAGGCACTAATTGGTGCAGCTAAAAGGACAATAAAAACAGTTCCTTTTTGGAAACCCACCATCTGAAATTTGCTATCCATGGCTAAGAACTTGCCAATTTGGATTCCACGATCACAATCAAAACATTTGCAGGTCATCTGTAAATTTCTAGTAAATTTCTAAGGTTATTCTATTAATAATTTTGTTATTAATAATAAAATAATTAATACTATTAATATTAATCTTGGTTTCTTCATTTTTCACTAAGGGTTTTTTTTTTCTCTTCTTTTTCCAATCTCTTGAAAAATATGGGTGTCCGTGTCAACAACAAAAAAAAGTCTTGATGCAAGGTTTGACAATTCCAGATGTGTTCACTTGCTGGTCTCTTTTTATATGCCATATCTTCTTACACAGCAGTTAGTATGCAGCTGCTTGCAAGGTTTATTACCTCCCAAAGTTCTCTCATGTGACTCCCTTAATGAGGACACACAATAAGCTCCCTGTTGCAACAAAAATCTAATTCAAATCCATCGTCTTTGCATTACAGGACTTAAAAAGCTTTGCGCCACAATATCTACCTACCCCATTATCTATCCCGGTGTCTCTATCCTCCCACAAAAATCTAAAGTGCTAGGTGCTAGGTTACACTTTCCTGTTTCTCTAGACCAGCAGTCACACCCTTATAAGTATTTTGTAATATTTTTTTAGAAATATTAGTTCATTTGCAGAGTCTGAATAATTTATAAACACTACCAGTTCCCTTGACAGCATTATTTTGTTCATTCTAAAGTCAAAAAGTGCTGCTTATCATATTTGCAAGAAATTAAAAGTGTCTTGGAAAACCTAAAGTTATAGCTTGACCGTGGACCAATTTCTGCATGAAAACCATTTTAACAATTTAAATCTGTTCAGAGTGGTAGATCTGCACACGTTCCTGTTAAATAGATGGTAATATAGAAATGATAATGTATTAGAACTAGCGTGTGAATATAAGCCAGTGGTTTGCCTTGCAGCCAGAACTACCATCCAAGCAATGTAATTAACCTTCTGACCAATCAGATCTGAGAATTAAACAGTGGTGTGCTATGAATATAAATATGTAAGATAATTTCTTTAGATTGAAGGAACAAATACGATCGCTGCTGGTACTTTGACACTCCTAAATCATCTTATTCATTCTTATATCCTCTAAACCCCCTAAAATTTTCTCCCTTTTCCTCTTCTAACCCAGTTCCTTCTTCACTCATTCTCCTTCCTTTATTCTCTTTCAATCAGAAAAAGAGTGCCCTTCATTTGGCCTAAGAGTGCCTTATTAATACTAATTGGGAGTGCGGTACAGCATGAAAAGAGTACCCACTTGTTACTCACAGATGAGAAGGCGGAAACGGGATCACATTTGGGCTGGAAAAAGAGGGAAGAGTGCAGGAGGGCTGGAAGCGTGCAGGAGGAAAACAACGTGAGGTTCATGTGGAGAATACTACAGAATTGCATTCAAGAGGGGCTTCAGTTGCTTCAGACCATTTGTTTTTAGCTTAATGTGTGCAAATGCACAAAATTGTGGTTTGATTCTTTATTAACTTTTACAGAATGTTTAAAGTATAAAGCATGCTATTTTAGCTAATATAAGATAAAGGTTGGGGTTATATTTATTATTATTTTTAAATAGATCTAATAGCATGTACGGCATACTGTATATATCTTTTTTTTCTCTCACTCTCATTCTGTGTCGAAAACTGATTTTAAAAAATAGTGTTTTTCCAATTGATAGGTCTCTCCTTCCTTTCTCTCGTCCTCGCTCTACAGTATATCACACACACACACACACACACACATATATGTGCACATGCACACAGAATCTATTAGTATTTATTGTAGGTGCTCTTTGTATGAAATCATATTATATTATGGTATTTTCATTATTTTGCTTTTCCCAGGGCACCAGAGTGAAACCTAATCAGAAATCTTTGTTCACACGTTAGTGCTTTCCGCCCCAGGCTACAGGGATGGAATAAGAAGGGTGTGATTTTGGAAGAGCAGGAGAAAAAGCAGGGGGGTGTTGGGGGCAATGCAAGGAGAATGAAGCACAGAGAAGTAAATGAGATGAAGCGACTAAGCGACATGGGGGAATTATAACGAGAAGAATGCAACCGCATCCTCACAATCCAGGTGTGATTACTTAAATTAAAAAGCTGTAAATGCAAGAGAAGGAAAACTTAAATATGAAGAAATGGCTTCTGATTCATCATAATCCACTTCTTTGGCCAAGCAAATTGTACAACACATACATGCAAACTGCATGCATTCACAGTTTAATGCATTTTATTAAACTCTGTGACCAACCTAATATTTCCTGCTTTCCAAAATAGCAAGGAGATCAAAAAAAAAAAAAAGCCCCATTATTATATACGGCATTAATGTGGCAAGGTCAATAGCTTATCTATCATTGCTTACACTATTAAGTAATGATGATGCTTATCATTGCTTATTATTGGTATAATTACCAATTGGTATAATGATAACCAAACCATATTTTAATAAATATAGAAATAAAAAACACATTTTACTGATTTACTGAAGCAGTAACAAGTTGAAATCTTTGTAAATTAATTGATAAGCAATTTATAGACTTTTTTTTTTTTAAATAAAAAGGTATGCTTCCCATTTCAAAATGAGCCAGGATGAGTTTGTAAAACAGAGTGGAAGCATAATCATTGTACACAGAAAATCTTCTCAATTTAGTGAGGGAAGGATGAATAGACAATATAAGATCCTCATTTAACAAAGCTCATGTTCAATTATGCTAAGCCAGCCAAACTAAATATACTAAAGTTTGCAAACTATTATTCAACTAAATGTGGTGTATCATACTGAGAAATCATTTGGATACAAAATATGATGAATTTACATGTACGAGGTGGTATCAAAAAGTTTTGAGATTATCTCTGTTCAAAAGTTATTTTTTCCGCTGTATGTTTCCCCCAGAACCATAAAACCTGGCAGTTCGCTACTGACGATCTGGTGCCTGGGGTGGAATTCCTGTTGCACAATGCTACAAATGTCGAAGAATTCCACGCACATGCACTTGGTCAAGCTGCGGACCTGTCTTGCCTTTTTCAGTCGCGGAGATGATGGGTTCTTTAATTGTGAAGTCTGTTGCTTCGTCTGAGAGTCATACCAGTACAATGAAGTCTCATCACCAGTAATGATCCTCGACATGAAGGACTGGTCATCCACAGCATGTGACGGAGTTCTTGGCAGACTTTGATGTGATATCCCTTCCGCTCCTGGGACAGCAACCTGGGGACGAACTTGGCAGCAACACGGCGCATGTTCAAAATCACACTTGAAGAATTGCTGGGACTGTTCCATATGACACATCAACAATGACCCAACAACAAAAGACGATGTCTTTTTGCACACTGACTTATAAAGTTCGGTGCTCCCTGTGACTGTGCGTGCAGCCTTGTGCTGCCATCTGTTGGTGTGTTACAACAGGATCGAAATGTTTTTTAGATCACCTTGTATGTCAAACATCCACTGCAGCCAGATACAGATGCAGTAATGACCCAGCTGTCATACTAGACCTCAACCTGATAATCATTGTATTCATCTTTCCAAGGGATTTAACCTTGTATTTGCTTAACATGCTGTTTGAGTGCATGTGTTGAAAAAAATGCTCATGATCAACCAGCTTCTGAGGAGGAATGTGTATTATAAAGCATTAGCGGTACCAATCTAAAATCAGAATATTAATTTCATAATAAATAACTAGGAAAATTGCTACCCTGTCTCTTAGGAAATAATCTCTGCAATGAAAGCCCTAAATGCCCTAGCAGGGCTAATGCTGCAATCTGTTGTAAATGAAAGTCAGAGCAAGCTACTATTTGTATGCCTTGTCTCTGAATTTGATTAGCACATCAAAAAGATCAACTATCCCATTTTATTGGTCTTTTTGAGTGTAAATAAAATCAGTGTAATTGTGTTACAAATTTTAAACTTACTTAAAAACACCTCATTACAATCGAAAATGTAAATATCTGTGGAATTAGAGATCAGTGTGACAAAATGTAATTTTTTAATAAAAAAAATTAAAGAAATTAAATCTACTGTACTTGGACAAAAATACTGATAACCTGTTTTTTTTTACAGTCTAGGTCAGGGGTGGCGAACCCGCGGCTCGCGAGCCGCTTGCGGCTCTTTCACTGCTCGTCTGCGGCTCTTCAATCTATCCGCGTTCTGTGTTTACACTTGCAAATTATTTTTAAAATGTCAAAACATAATTTTCCAATAAAGGGGTATGTATTCAAATGATTTTTTTCACACAACCTCTCGCGCGATTTAACATAGACTAACACGATTGACGTGAAGTTCGTTAGTAGCCTGTCAATCATCATGG
>JAQQZT010000012.1:29360762-29372853 GCA_030068275.1 Clarias platycephalus | reverse complement strand
ACACACTCAGGTATCGGATCAGTACTCGGTATCGGCCGATACCCTGAGCCCAAGTATCGGAATCGGTATCGGGAGGGAAAAATTGGTATCGGAACATCTCTACTTATGATAGAGGAATGGACATCTCCTTCTAAGCCTTAATTTCTCTTAAGGTTTCTTCTTTATGTTTTGCCTATGTCCTCGCTGGCTTGCTCTCTGAGGGTTAAAGCAGTAGGCTACTGTCTGAAAAGCTGCCTTGAGACAATCTTCACTGTTAAAAAAAAAAAAAAAAGTGCTATAAAAATACTGGTGTATTGTTTGGACCTCTTTTTGGTTACAGATGTGCCACTTAGCAATGCAATCTTGAAGCTAGGTGCTTTGGATGACACAGCAAGCCACAGAGTAACACAAAATATACCCTCCTCCTCTCCCTCTCTGAGTTTCTCCCTCTCACAAGTCATCCCTTTATGACCGTCATTCATCCAAGGCCCCTGCCCTCTGCAAAGCTATTCGGGGAAAGGGAGGAATGAAGAATTTATGAGATACTAAGGAAAGAGTGAGAGAGACAGACACAGAGAGAGAGAAACAGCATGGACACGAGCAGAGATAATGGACAAGAGGGAGAGCAGACGCTGGCGCTAACAGCTGACCTTTCGCCACAAAGCCACGCGGCATGAATTCTTCATTAGTGTGCTGCGGCTGCAAGCTCATCCCCTTCCCACTGCTATGCCTTCCAAAGAGACCAATTAGTATTGATCATCTCCTTGAATTAGTGTAGTTATGACCAAGTGCAGGGAATGCATAATGACACCGGCCTAGGCAGCTCTTCAAGCTGTGCTGAGAGTCTTTGAATAAGCAGGGAGGTTGGGGGGGATTAGTTGGAGAAAATTCAAAAATTAGGTTCTCCTACGCTGAACAATGGCTTTTGGTGACACTGATTTACATAATAGGAGATGGTCCTATGTGTTCATCAGACAAAAGTCTATGGTTTTATTACCAAAGGTTAGATAGCAAAGCAAATTTAGAACAAACTATGGGTATAAACATACAGTTTATTTGTAAGATGAAATAATTTCACAAGGCACTGCCTGTGTAATGTGTTTTTCCTGCCAAAATTAAGCACTTCAGTACTTGGTTACACTCAATGCAGTGTTTCATCCAGCCTGGAGTTAGACTCATTGTTCCCTTAGAAAAGGTCTTGGGTATACACACACACACACACACACACACACACAGCAGACGAGACTAAGTTAATGACCCATCACAGTGCAAATGATGTTAGTGTAGGTGTTTCATTATGAATCACTTTAAGATTAATACGTGTCAACATGAATAGTAATAATGAGCCCCTAATGGTTGTAATTACCGTCAGAACATGTGAGAGGTCATGCTGGAATCCATTAGCTGTTTTCATAGCGTTCTTCAAAGCATGTGGGATCATGATCATCATGAAAACCTGTAGGATAACTCTGGCCAATTTTCAACCATATAGAGAAATAAATAACTGTGGAATTGAGTCATTAGCAATGTGAGAGAAATAATGGCTGTGTTTCCAGACAATGTTCAAGGACAATGGTATTGTATTCTCAATTATGATTTCACACCTAGGTAGCAAAATATTAAATCACTGTAATGACTTTGGATACAATGCTAGTCTTCAGCCTGTAGTACTTATACCTAGGGGACTGTGGATAATGTATTAATACATTTATCTTGATCTCGAAACAACATTTCAAATTGCATGATGGGACACATAGCCGATTAGGACCTTCATTCATTGAGCCTACTGGAGTGCCAGTGGAACCAGAGTACCCAGATGAAATCCACAAAGCTTGTCTAGAACACTCACTCTGCAACCGACAATAGGACCCGGAAGTAGTACGGTCGCGACACAGGAAGCATAAAAGGAGACAAGATGATGCTTCACATCGCTCAGTCACTGAGTTGCCCATGCTGGTTCCGACGTTTACCTGCCAAATCGTGAGTACTCACTAATCTTCCTGACTGAGTGTGTGTCGCCTTCATTATCCCATACCACGCCCCGCTCCTCCACTTTCTTCTCCCACACCCCGGTTCCTGAAGCCCAACCTGCCTTCACTCCCACAGTCACCGCACCTGTCGGCTCTCCACTCCCGCCGTGGTTGACACGGGACCCGGGGAACCCATGCAATTAGGACGCGCCTCCTTGACTGCTGCAGAACTGGAACAGCGATTTTGAGAGGGGCTCTGCGCCTACTGTGGGTCGGCGGGGCACCACTGAGCCATTTGCCCTCTCCGGCCGGGAAACGCTCAGACCCGGTGAGAAATGAGGGCAACTCACCTCCAACTCTCCTCCACCACGACCAACATCTCCCGTCTCACGGTCCAAGTACACCTCCACTTTGGCCACAAACGAGTCAGAAGTACTGCGTTTATCGACTCAGGTGCCGCAGGTAACTTCATTGAATTTATGCCAAAAAATTGGGGGTAAAAGTCGAGGCATTATTTGTCGACGGTCCCTTTCATCCAGTCCCATCACCACTCAGACCCAACCCGTCACCCTCACCATCGACCAACACCAAGAGCAGATCCGATTGCACCTCACAGCCATATCGTCTCCACCTATCATCCTCGGGCACCCCTGGCTGCTTCAACATGACCCTCTCATATTCTGGACCCAAAATCAGATTCTGCAGTGAGGACCGACCTGCACCAAACTCTGCCTGCGGGCGCCAGCATCTACCTGGCTAAAGTGTTTTGCAAGAAATGTGCCACCCATCTTCCTCCTCATCGCCCATACGACCTAGCGATAGACCTTCAGCCGGGTTCTTCTCTCGACCTTCAGCGATGAGTGGAAGACGGCCTTCATCACCACCACAGGACACTACGAAAGCCTGGTCATCCCGTTCGGACTCTGCAATGCCCCCACAGTCTTCCAACAGTTCATCAATGATGTCCTTAGGGACATGTTAGGCTGGTGGGCATTTGTATACCTAGACGACATCCTCATATACTCACGCACAGTCGAAGAACACATTCAACATGTCAGGGCGGTCCTCAAGAGATTGCTCGCCCATCAGCTGTACTGTAAGTTGGAGAAGTGCACTTTTCACAAGCGCTCCACCACGTTCCTGGGCTTTGTCATCCCGCCCCAGGGTGTGGCCATGGACCCTCAGAAGCTGGAAGTTGTGCGTTATTGGCCCCTACCCAAGACCCTTAAGCAACTTCAACGGTTTATCGGGTTTGCGAATTTCTATCGTCACTTCATTCGGGACTACAGTATGGTTACAACCCTGCTGCAATCTCCGCTTTCAATGAACTCTGTCGCCACTTCACCACCGCTCCAATTCTTCTACATCCAGATACCAACAAGCCGTTGGTTGTGGAGGTGGACGCTTCGGATGTTGGCACCAGGGCTGTTCTCTCCCAGCGAGGTCCAGACCAGAAGCTACACCCCTGTAGCTTCTTCTCCAAAAAATCTGACCCCACTCAACAGCGATACGGGGTAGGAGACCGTGAGCTGTTGGACATAAAGTGGACTTTGGAGGAATGGCTTCACTGACTCCAGGGCGCCAGGGAGCCGTTCATCGTCTGGACCGATCACCAAAATCTGATCACTATCTGAAATATTAAACAACTCAGAGGCAGGCGCGGTGGGTGCTGTTCTTTGAACATTACAATTTCCATCTATTGTACCGCCCGGGGTCCAAAAACACCAAGGCCGACGCCCTCTCACGACAACCTGAGGAAGACGTCCCCGCCGCGGAGGGTCCCGCGCCTGTCCTCCCATCATTCAAAATCATTGCACCCCTCCGTTGGGGTTTGGAGATGAGGGTTCGCCAGGCACAGGCTATGGAGACCGAACCGGCAGGTGTGCCGCCTGGACAACTCTACTTGCCCCCCGCTGTAAGAACAGAGGTCATACAATGGGGCCACTCCTCTCCCATCTCCGGGCATCCAGGTACTCGGCGCACCCTCCAATTTGTCAAGCGCGCCTTCTGGTGGCCCTCTATGGCTAGGGACAGTGACGAGTTCGTCCAGGTGTGCCCAGTGTGCGCCAGGCCAAAGGATACCAACCAGCCAATGCCGGGGGAACTCCAGCCGCTTCCTGTTCCCTCCCGGCCCTGGACGCATATTGCCGTCGACTTCATCACGGGCCTGCCGGCCTCGGAAGGAAAGAACACCATAATGACCATCGTTGACCAGTTCTCCAAAGCCGTGCCCCTGGTGGCCCTCATCGGACTCCCGTCAGCTAAGAACACAGCCAAGCTGATATTAGAACACGTAGTCCGTCTGCATGGGCTCCCAAAAGACATCGTCTCGGACAGGGGGCCCCAGTTCACTGTCCGGTTCTGGAAGGCCTTCTGCCGTCTGATCAATTCCACCTGTAATCTGTCATCCGGAAACCACCCCCAGACTAACGGCCAGACGGAGCGGACCAACGAACAACTGGAGCGCTACCTGCGATGCTTCATTGCTGATCAGACTGGGCCCGCTATCTCATCTGGGCTGAGCTGTCCCACAATCTCCATATCTCATCTGCCACCAAGAACCAAAGGTTGATGTACCATTGGCTCAACATTTGGTCCGACACCCCGCTGGACGATTGTACAACGTAAGTGACAATGTATGGCTATCAACAAAAAATCTACAACTCCACACAGAATCCAGGAAACTCTCACCCAGGTTCATCGGCCCTTACCGCATCACCCTCCGAATCAACCCTGTTACCAGCTGCCTGCGGCCCTCCGGATACACCCGATATTCCACACCTCACAACTGAAACACTTCAGTACCTCTTCCATGGCTGGTTCCGACGTTAACCTGCCAAATCGTGAGTACTCACTATTTTTGGGTTAATCTTCCTGACCGAGTGTGTGTCGTTAGAACACGGGTTTATTTGAGTAATACTCGATACTACACGGCCTAACTGCTAGATCTTCTATTGTCGTCTCCGGTTGCCCTGTGACATGAAAAATCTGAAGGCAAGATTCAAACCCTCAATCCTGGAGGTACTGTACAAGGTTACCATGCAAGTTTTGAAACAAATAAAATTTGAAACAGTAATTTAACATTAGGCTATGTCTAACTCTTACTGGTAAAATATTAATGCAAATCAGAACCTATAGCTTTTCTATAATATGCTGTTTTTAAACAAAAAAAAGAGTACATTTGACTCAAACTCTTAATGACAAACCAAAGACCTTTAATTACAGTTAACCAACAAATATGCAAGTTTTTGTGTCATAACAACTGACTGAAAAAAATCAAGGTGATAATTGACTAGAGGGCATAACTTCTCAACTCGGAAGACCTACTCAGGAGCTTTGATTTCAACATAAAGACATAATGTATTGTATATTCTTATTAGAGAAGTCTTGTCTTTTATGGAAAGGGAGAACACTCACTTACTCACTCATCTTCTATACCGCTTTATCCTGTATTCAGGGTCGTGGGGACCTGGAGCCTATCCCAGGAGGCTTAGGGCATGGGGCGTGGTACACCCTGGACAGGGTGCCAATCCATCGCAGGGCACACACATACATACACTCACACACATACACTAAGGGCAATTTGGGAACACCAATCAACCTAACCTACATGTCCTTGGACTGTGGACGGAAACCGGAGTACCCTGGAGGAAACCCACCAAACACGGGGAGAACATGCAAACTCCATCCACACAGAGAAAGGGAGAACAATGCCTAACAAAGATCTTCAGAAAAAACAAATGGCTAAATTCACATATTTCTAGTTTCTCAAATACTTATGTCTCAATTTATATTTGCCAACAGTTCCCTCTCATATTCAAAATTTCAAAATTGTACAGAGGGCAGTGCTTGGTCAAACTCTCTAAGCCATCATTTTCTGTACAAGCCTCAAAAACTTGTCAAGGCATGAAACTGACTGACATTTACAGAAGAGGTCGAGCAAAGTATGGCGATGAGACTCATAGCTGCAGTTAAACATCTAAACGGTGCAAATGTTTAAAAGAAGGTCAAACATCTATGAGTGCTGATCCCAGACAGGATGGCTGGGAGCACACTACATTTTTTTCTCGTGAACATTCAGCAAGTGGAGCGCCTGATTCTTGAAAATCGACCGATAACTTGTCATCAACTTGTGGAGGAGACTCGTTTGTCTGTGGGAACTGTATACACAATTATTCACGCACACCACTTGCACATTAAAGGAACTCAGTTGGGAATTATTGCCACATCCTCCATGCAGTCATGACCTCGCTCTAAGCCATGTCCATGCTCGCCAATCACTTTGTAACTTGAATGAGGGGTCAAACATGATTTTTTCGAGTTCTGAATTCCCACTTATGAGATGAGTTGAATGTGAGTTGAACATTAGTTTGGCCACATATATGCTAAACCTAATGAGAATCCATAATTACATATACCAAGCTGTCTTTCTTTAAAGAGTACTATGTAAATTCCCTGGGATAAATATGCTTTTGACTCACCAATCTCACCCTTAAGAACCACAGAAGTACTGTACATACTGCATAGGTGATGTTTAGAATTTAAATAATTTTTAGCACCCCTAAAGATAATAATAAACATCGATATTTTCTAAAATGATGTTTAATGCTTGTCCATTTCAGTTCAATTTGCCTAGAGACGGAATCCAGTGGCGTCTTTAGGTGCGATCATTCACTGCATGGTTTATCCCCAAATATTTTAAGTTTAGCCTTGAACAATTTTACCTTGAGGTTACTGTATATAGCAAAGCATCAGACCAACATAGAAATTTACAGAGCAGAACATTACTTCCCCTCTGCGTGTGAAGGGGGTGGGGGATTAAACACTGTACGCAAAGCTGGAAGATTTCAAGGTAAAGTGACTGGCTGGTCAAATTAGGGTTCGGTCGCTCCCTTAGTTCATTTCAGTTCAAACAGGCTTCACTGACACATGTTGGCTAATTTTGACAGTAAAGGAACAAAGACAAAAGTAAAGGTAGATTTAACAATATAGGGGTAAGGTCTAAATGACATCACCTCTCTGCATCTCAATGCACAATCAGGTGTAAAAGTCTGTGCTCCCCTGATGTTTTTTCAAGTTCAAGTAGGCTTTATTGTCACTTCAACCATATACAGTTAGTACAGAGTGAAACGAAGCAACGTTCCTCCAGGATCAAGGTGCTACATGCAACATAAATTTACAACATAAATTAACAGAAAAACTAAACTAGCTAACTAAGAGGCCTAGTTAGCTGGCTAGCAGAGACAAGACAGATTGACCTAACATAAATTACAACATGAATTAACAAAAACTAACTAGCTAGGGAAGACTATCTACAGGTTTTACAGACAAATCTTTGTGTAACAACATAAAAATTGTCTAATGATAGTGGGTCTTTCTTCGCTGCCAAAAAGAAAAAAAACATAATGTGGTCAATACTTAGAACACCTAATTATTCAATAGCTTGTAGATTCACCTTCAGCAGCAGTAACATATATAATAAAATAATGAACTGGATATATCACAGTGGCACACACATCGCATGTGTTTAGGCCCTCTCTGGCCAAAATCCGTGAAGTATGTTTAGTACAGTATGTGACGTATGTGAAGTAGTTTCCTGTATGACTTCCTGTGTCTCTCACATCATTTTAGTCCATTCTTCTTTACAACATTGCTTCAGTTCATTAGGATTTTGGGCGTTCGCTTATGCACAGCTCTCTTAATATCCCACCACAGCATTTCTATTGGGTCTAGACTTTGACTAGGCAATTCCAAAACTTTTATTTGTTTATTTTCCTTTACATGGTTTTTAACTTTTTGTTGACAGCACAAAAAGACAGAGCAGGATGAAATGCTGCAGAAAATGAGAAAGATGGCAAGAAGTACAAGGTGTGAAGCCCACATAGTTATAGGCCTACTGCCCAACAAATTTAATTTTTTATTTTCTTAAGACAATGTGGCACGAAACGCATTATTTACTATAATTATTTACTATAATTATTTACTATTAGTATATATTATAATACTATTTGTGTTAATAAATATTTTCTAAAAAATCTATTAAAGTTATATAATACTGTAGTATTAATAATAAAATAATAATTACTATTAATAGCAAGGTATTAATACTGTAGAAAGACACTAAAATGTTATGTCCTCATTCGGGGCTGCGCCCATAATTGATCCTAGAATTGCCCCAGACATACTGTGTAAATGGAAGATTCAGACAGATTTCAGCTTTCAACATTTTGTAACTTGAGGGCAGAAAAGTGTACAAAAGATACCATGCGCTCTGAAACAGAAAGTGCAAGACTGGAAAAAGCACAGTAATCAAAGCTGGACGAAAAAGTTATTTGGCAGGTCTAAGAGTGAGGAGTGCAGGTGAGTGGGTATGAGAGGAGATGATAGGACAAATTGGAAAGAGGATGAGTGTTGAAGGTATTGAAGTTGTAGTGTTGAGGGCATTGAAAATGTTCTTGCTTAGAGTGTTGTTTTATGGGGAGCCTATAAACAGTGTGAAATAGTAAGTGTAATAGTATGTGTAATAGTGTGGCAAGAAGGATTGTTAGAAGACAGAGCGCTAAGTTCTGAATGTTTCAGATGGTGTAAGAGCAAGTGTGAGCAAGGAGAGGGTTTCAACAGTCAACAAGGTTGGAGATAAAAGCAAGGCACAGTAAGATTGGCTGAGGGTAGAGCTTTTGCAAACAACTTTTGCGGAAAACATTTATGCTAAAAACCTGACAGGGCCAAGTGGGGAAAAATATTATATTCTGATCATAAAGGATGCAAAATTTGATATGATTGAAGCAGGAATGTATATTGTAATTCAGTGACAATCACTGTCAGTATACCAAAGGGTCAAATTACAGGCAGGCAACATTAAACTCTAGTAATCAATAATCAACACTGTAAACCTGAGCAAGTGTTGGAAAAGTCAAATCATCAGCAACAGGAAAACACCACTCTGAACCAAGTGAAACAACTGACATTCAATTACTTCATAACGAGACTGGTATATACTGCATTGAAAAGGTCCTCAAGGTCTAAAAAACAAACACAATAAGGAAATCCATTTTCCTTAATCAAAGTGAAACATACAACAGTTGACCACCATCAGAACTAGATCAATCTGGACGGGGGAAAAAAAGCTAAAGTAAAAAAAATTTTTTTATAAAAATGCAAGTGCGGGGCACTGGAAAATGTGTCACATGCCGAGTAAATTATTTTACTATAGCACTTTCATTTCATATAGCATGTTCTTATAACTAAGCAGAAACTTGCTTTATCCTAAATAACAGTCATTTGTGTCAGGGAAATTGACAAGATAATAGATTCACAGCGTGATATTGTCACAGAGTAGCATGTGAAAGCGGATGTGTTTGCTGAATTTTTCCAAAACCAAATTCAAACAAGCAATCAAAACTAGCTGGGGCTGTAAAAAAAAAAAAAAAGCAAGGCAAAAATCATCATTTATACATTTAAACAATGTCTTGTATCTGGTTTAATAAAACAAAAGCATTATTTCTAAATGTAGTGCTTTTTTCCCCTGAACCCCTCCCTCTAATTCTCCCTAATTTAGTTTTGGCCAGTTTCCAGTCACAAGCCAGCTGTCTGCTATCTATCACCCAGAGAGAGTGAAGGATATTATATGGGTCCTCTGAGACTTGTGAAGTCAGTTAAACACACCTATTAAACATGCTCGACTGCTGCTCATGGAGTGTTACAGGAAACAAAGGAAGATTCTATCCAACGTCTTCCACATACAGGTACATTACAACACATATGCCCCAAACTTTTTTTGTCACGTCCTCTATACTGCACAGTAAAATTCTTTCCTTACGTATACTGTACCAGCTTGCGGGCTGTGATCAGAGCACAGGGTCAGCCATGCTACTGTATGGTGTGCCTGGAGCTGACAGGGTTAAGGGCCTTGTTTAAGGTTTCACAATGGCAGACTGGTCGAGCTGGGACTTGAACCTCCAACCTTTTGATCAGTAACCCAGATGTCGCTCTAATTGGCAAGAGAAAGGGAGTACGCCATCTTTTCCACCCAGTTTTACTCTCTATTGTGCATGTATGGAAATGCTATTAATTTAACTGTCAAACATAGCTATAGTAGTGCTACTATAGTTGATAATATGTTGCAGGTTCTTAAAACAATTCTACAGTAGTAACTTCAAATCTTCCTAGTTGCTTTCTTTACTTGATGCAGCCCAATAATTTGACCTTTATGTCATGGTGACTTTATTTCAGCTAGGCAGCTAGACTTCCATCTATGAACTGTAATAACCTTTTCAGTTTATCTTGCTTCTCAGTATTAACATTAAATCAAATTATATATTATACACACCAACAAAAAGCCTTTACTTTATAAAAAAAAAAAACATTTCAACAAATATAATTTGTTTGAATGCTCCAATATAGTGACATGCACTGCCTAGCTGAAATAAAGTCACCATGTCATAAAGGTCAAATTATTGGGCTGCATCAAGTAAAGAAAGCAACTACTGCAGGAAGATTTGACGTCACTACTGTATCATTATCAAATATAATTCAGTATATTGTAAGCACAACTTTGGTAATGTTCTACACAGCAGCATGGTACTAAAAAGGTTTTAGGTACTTAGGTACCTGAGTGTTACTTGTATCTACAGTATAAGTAACACTCATATTTGCTTGTAGAACATCCCATTCTAGATTTGTTTCAATTTTGCTGTTTCGAATAACCTCCAGTGTTCTGAAAAGACTTTGCACTTGGTTTTAGAGTGTGGTTGTGCAGATTTGTTAGGTCAGGTACGAATTTCGGGTGAGGGGGACCTAGGGGTACAGTCATTGTTTCAGTTCATCCCAAAGGTGGAAAGAAGGACAATTAAGTCGTTCTGTTGCACATTATATATTCTTGGAGCTTGTTTTGTGAACATGGGCACAGTAAAGCAGGAACAGGTTTGGGGGTCTTAGTTCAAGTGAAGGGAACCAGCATACTGTAAATATACATTCTCTTAACTCTGTGTCTCCAACTTTGTGGGGGAAAAAAGCATATAGGAGTGTGATGTTCAGGCCTTCACATACACTTTTGGCCTTGCATGAGGAAAGCACTACCTGATTCAGACTAGGTCTTTAGTAGAGTGGACTGGGGAGCCATTTTTGGGACTTTGAAACATGGAGTTATAAGTATTGACAACATTGGCAGTAAGCAGTTTCAGAAGACCATATAACAGCCAGAATACAATACCCAGATGTTTCTAGTTGAAATAGAAGATCATGCCAAAGAAATGCTCATGCCAAAGGAAAAAGAAATCACTTCTCGTTAAGTATTAATTAATTAAAGAAAGGATTATTATTGCTTGATGTGTCTGGCATGCTTCAATACACTTACCAGTCGGTCTCCAAACTGGGAAAGAAGGACAAAAACACGCATACATGATGTGTCTGAAGTTTTTTCTAGGTTATTCAAAGGATAGATAGATTATTACATTTTTTCACCTGCATGCCTTGTATCATGTACATCTGTCACAAAGGTACAAAGGTAATTAGCGTGTAATCCTAAGAGAGCTAGCTGTATGGTTTACAGGCAGATGATAGCAAGCATAGTAGCATATTCCAGTTGGACAAAAGGGTTCCAGTCAGCCATATATAAGGAATGAGGAAGTTCAGTGAGGGAGTTGTTTAATGGACATGCTATGTCAAGATATAAGAGATATCGACGTGGGAAAGTTCACACAATGTCAGAAAGCCTTACATTTCTCTACTTAAACATGAGAAAGAAAACCTGAGAGGACCAAGTCATAGAAGGACACCATCCTATTCTCAGTGTGTTATTATTCATCTGTAACTTTACAATATTTTATCAAATAGTACTAAATATTGTGGGGGGAAATTCTTTAAAATATAAGAACAGCATGTGAAAGCCCACTGATGTCAAGGCCTTGATCTTTGAGCTGCTTGTGCTTTGTGCTACTGCAGAGTGTCCTTGTTTTATCCACACATCTCAAAGCTTTCCTTTGCAGAACCAGTCACCTTGTACTGAGCCAAGTTCAAAGGGAATATGAGGATCTTATCTCCTTACACATATACAACGCTTCTGACGCTCTCTCTCTCTCTCACACACACACACACACACACACACACACACACACACACACACACACACACACACACACACA
>JAQQZT010000012.1:29270424-29282932 GCA_030068275.1 Clarias platycephalus | reverse complement strand
TGGGAAACTGGGTCTTCAAACAAAAACTACAAAAAACAAGACTCAGAAACAGTGCCCTCTAGGGGCAGACCCTTACAGTGACAGGCAGTCCCGTCCAGCGCCGGAAAACTAGCAGCCACCGCGCTGCAGAGCCACAGTTCGGAGGGGTATTTTACTGGCTCACGGGCCGCCCCTAGAAATTTAGGCGGTACTTCAGCCTTGGTGTCATCTTGTCCACACCTTGATATAATCTTGGGTGGAGTTAAAGTATCGTGTTTGCTACTGTAGATACAGGTTCGATGGTGTCCACAATTACTGAGAGTTTCTTTCTTGAAAATATCCAGCCTTGGGGTCAGGATCATCTTCAGTCGTGCCATTGGCTGCAGCTTAGGGCTGATGATAGGTTAGCTATACCCTATATTTGTTATTTGTAACTGGACGCGGTGCTGTGTGGTAAGGTAATGCAGCAATGCGGAGTGCTGGTGGTTAAAGATCCTCGGGGTGGTAGCCAGCCTCAAGGGCCTGGTGTTTTGGGGATGAATATCATCCGTCGGTGCTATAAAGAGCTTTTTGGGGAGCATGGTCTGGCTTTGTTTGACTTACCCTCTGTTTCAGAGGCTTCAGTATCTGTCATACAGGCACTGCAGCAGTGTCATGAGTCCAGTGCTTCGTCTACTTATGAGCTTTCTGGTAGGGTAAGGGTTAAAGGTAGTAGGACTTGTCGGATCCCAGCTGGAGCTATGAAGTTGGTAGCGGCCACCTGCTCCGACCAGTACTCAGGTTGTACTGTGCTATTTGAGCAGCCAGATTCCGGTTTGCCGGCCGGACTTTTGGCATCTCCTGCTATAGTACAGGTGACGAGAGATACAGTTTATGTATCTGTTGTTAATGTGAGTTCTACTGAGGTGGTGCTGTATCCCCGTGTGATGGTAGGTACCCTCCATCCAGTTCATGTTGTTAGCCTGCCTGCTGGTATCACAGAAGTTCCAGCCTGTACAGTGATAGTGAATTCGCAGTCTGCTGTTCTGACGGTTTGGAGTCAGATAGAGGCCTTAGATTTGTACCTGTTGCCCGCAGTAGCCCATCAGCAAGTGAGATCCCTTCTTCATAAGTACAGCTCTGTTTTCTCAGTTCATGAGATGGACCTTGACTGTACCACTCTGGTGGCGCATGACATCCCGCTTTTGGATGACGTACCTGTTAGGCAACGCTATAGACGTATTCCCCCATCGGAGTATGAGATAGTGAAGGAACATATTAATCAGTTGTTAGCGGCGCAGGTCATTTGCGAGAGCAGTAGCCCCTATGCCTCTCCTACAGTATAGTCCTTGTTCGAAAGAAGGTTGATTATCATCGGTTGAATGCCAAGACAAGGACAGACGCATTTCCTTTGCCCCGTATCGAGGAATCCTTCGAAGCCATGACTGGAGCGTGTTGGTTCTCCACCATGGATTTTGCTAGTAGGTATAACCAATTCCCAGGTCCCAATTCCCAAAGTGGCCAATTCCCAGGTCCCAGTCACTGAAAAAGATCGTCCCAAGACTGCCTTTTGTACACCATTTGGATTGTTTGAATGGAATCGTATGCCTTTTGGCCGCTGTAATGCTCCCAGCACCTTACAGAGATTAATGCAGCGGATATTTGGTGACCAGCGGTGTCAGTCTTTGTTTCTGTATCTTGATGATATCATTGTGTTTTCTTCCACTGTAGAACAGCACTTGCAGAGACTTGAGGTGGTGCTGGGCCGGCTGCAGCATGAGGGCCTGAAGGTAAAACTTTCCCGTTTTTCCAACGGGCGGTGCAGTACTTGGGCTACGTGATCTCTGACCAGGGTGTATCCACTGACCCAGGTAAAATATAGGTGGTAGCCGACTGGCGACCTCCTTCTACTGTCTCAGAGCTACGATCATTTCTTGGATTTGCTAGCTATTACAGACGTTTTATAGACGGTTTTGCAAAGTTGGCAGCTCCTTTACATAGGCTGGTGGCAGACCTGGGTGGTGCAGGATCTAAGAACAAGAGGAGATCCTGTGCTATTGGGACAGAGGAGTGTAGTGCCAGTTTTGAGGTGTTAAAGAACAAGCTGACCACTGCACCTGTATTGGCGTATGTTGACTTTTCATTACCTTTTGTTTTAGAGGTAGATGCAAGTCATTCTGGAGGCGGTTCTTTCCCAGGAGCAAGGGGAAAGCTAAGGCCAATAGCTTATGCCAATCGGGGTCTCAAGCCCAACGGATGTAATATGACAAATTATAGTTCTATGAAGTTGGAGTTTTTGGCATTGAAATGGGCTGTGACTGAGAAATTTAGGGACTGTCTCCTTGGCCAACGGTGCCTGGTCTATACTGACAATAATCCCTTGAGTCATTTAAATTCTGCTAAGCTTGGTGTCACCGAACAACGTTGGGCAGCTCAGCTTGCCTCTTTTAATTTTGAGATTCGATATCGGTCAGGTAGGAGCAACCGCAATGCAGATGCTTTGTCACGGCAACTTCACTTGGATTCATCCGTGGAGGCCATGGTTCCTGGTACGCCACTTCCTGTGTTCCAGCATGCTCAACCACCGTGTCTACGGCATCTCTAGCAGTTGTGAAGGCGCTGCCTTGTCAGACAGCTGATTTGCGAGCTCGCCAGGAGGCTGATTCAGTGCTCCAAGAGGTCCTTGTGTTCTGGAGACGCAATCAGCGGCCTAATGTTGAGGAGCATAAGCAGTTATCACAGCCTGCCCTGGTACTTTTACGACAGTGGGATTGTTTGGTAGAGAATGGTGGTATTGTTTATCGTCAGGTCTTTCCCCCCAGTGGGGGCGAATCTGTTGACCAGCTGCTGTTGCCACAGGTGTTAAAGCAGTGGCTACTGACAGGGTTACATCAGGAGCATGGCCATCAAGGCGTTGAGCAGACATTGGCACTCCTACAGTACGACAGCGGTGCTACTGGCCCGGTATGTCGGTAGAAGTAGCTGAATGGTGTAAGGCATGTGAGCGTTGCCAAGTGTCCAAGGACAGTTATCCCTCCGTTCATAGCTTTATTGGACACCGTTTGGCATCACAGCCTAACGAAATTCTGGCTATTGATTTTACTGTGTTGGAGCCAAATCGGAATGGTCTGGAAAATGTCCTTGTGATGACTGACATTTCCGGTAAATACACCTTAGCTATTCCCACTCATGACCAACGTGCCACTACAGTTGCTCAGGTGCTAGCAGTGGAAGGGTTTAGTGAGTTTGGGATTTGAGAGTCTCCTTATCCAGTAACTTTGTGGGATTTATGGGATTCAGAAGTCCCGCACAACGCCACATTATCCAGCTGGTAACGGCCAATGTGAGCGTTTTAATCGGACCCTTCACAATTTGTTGCGAGCCTTACCAGTATCTAGGAAGAGAGACTGGGCCTCTTGTTTGCCTCAAGTCTTGTTCTGTTATAATACCAGAATGGATTCTGGAGCACCAGACACGCTTGCGAACGGCATTTGAGGGGGCCCAGGAACAGTTGAGTCTTGCTGCACCTCGCAGAAAGCAAAATCATGATCAGCAGGTGCAAGGTGAGCCATTGAGTGAAGGTCAGTTGCATGATTTTAGTTCACAGGGGCGTCACCTGTGGAGCTCGGTGGTTCATCAGGTTTTGAGGGCACCTAGAGAAGGGGGGTCAGTTTATGCGATCGTACCGGTGGGAGAGGTTGGCAGGACTAGTACACTGTTCTTTGTTAAAATTGGTGGTACATCAGAATGCTCCTCGTCCTGCTTCTCCTGATGACACTGTACGTAAGGATCTCGCCTTACCTCATGATCCATCTCTGGAGAATGAGTCTTATTGTGAGGATGATCTTCTGATTCTGGCTCATGAACCTCCTCAAAGTTTTTGTCCTACGTCGGTGACCTGCCCAGTCACCGGTGCCCCGGTTGCGGGAGAGCCTTTCATGTAGCACGCCCGCCTTCTTTTAGTTGTGTACCTGACTTCCGGTCTTGACACAGGTAAGAATGCTCCTCGCAATCGCTTAGCTATGCTTATGGGCAGTGGTACTCACTTAAATAGGTTTTTAGGATCCCTCTGGACTCATTAATAGTGAGGTCTCCTCCTATCAATCCTCTTTGTGGAGTGTGCGTGTGCTGTTTTATGGTGCGGCCCGACTTTCGCTTTTGTATCAGGTATGAATGCTTCTTGCGATCTCTTTTCTATGCTCATGGACAGAGGCACTCGTTTAAATCAGCTTGTAGACTCATTTTGGCTTCTTCTACAGTGATGTCTTTTTCTGTGGACTCTCTTGTGCGTAGCGTGCACATCGTTTTGTTGCGCGTCTGACTTCCACTTCCGTCTCAGGTATGAGTACTCTTTGCCATTTATTATTTATGTTTTGGGGAATGGTTTTCATTTAATTAGAATTGAATTTCAGTAGTGAAATCTCTTTCTATCGACTCTTCATTGTGTAGAGCGCATGCCTTTTGCTGCACGCCCAACTTTCCAGTTTTTGTTTCAGTTTTTACCTAGACGGTTGGGGTCCCTTGTTAACCACATTGCCTTACTGGGGTCAGCAAGTGGCTTGTTCCTTGTACTTCCAGGTTGTACCGGGATTGCTAGGGGTTGTTTAAAAAAACAAGCAAGTTTCAAATCTGAAAATGAAAAAATTCTGAATACCATCTGTAAATAATGATTTTTTTTAATAAAAAGCAGTTACCTAAAACAGTATCAACACATAAATACAACAGATGCAAGACCAGCAATCTGTGAAATAAATAATTGAACTTTTCTAAAACAGGAACACCTGCGAATCTAAACTGTGAAGCACAAGACAGCAAGTGAGAGTCAAAAAATCATTTTGTAAGGTCCAAAACATACAGTGTGTTCAGCACCATCCAGGAGACATACATGAAATTACTTATATTAACAGAAAGATCTTCAGACATGTTACATGGTTCCAAATCCTTAGAGTATGCCTCTAAATAAAACCAACACATCCTCCAGTTAGACAAGGCTAATGCTTATAACTAAATGTGAGAATACTAGCTTCATTTAATACTAAATACTCATTTGGTTTAATCAGGGTTTCTGTTAAACACAGTACAACAAACTCAAATCAATAAAGAGTAATTAGTAATAACAGTGAGCACTTTAGATGCAAGAGAGATCTAATATTTAACAGCTGTGGCTTCAGATCAGAGGAGCTGGCTGTAAATGTAATATGGTCTAATTTTATATTGATTAGATTACTTATACAGCTTTTTGATTGCTTCTACATTTGTGAACAAACACAAATTCAATATGGTGGAACTTGAGTGAAGACTCAGTGCAGCTAGAAGTAGGTCAGTTTAACCTGTTTGTCTGCTACATGGCCAGGACTCTGGAAAAATAACCATTTAACTAGGCTAGAAATAAGAGCAGCAACTTTCCAAGTGGAATGGATAGCATCATGAAATGATCTATGAAGCCAACATTGTTTTAGAGCATCCCTGGATATCAAGCAGTTTAGCAACCATAATCTGCTGTAAACTATATTGTCGCAGTATATTGAGATGGGGCCTGAGCATGTTACAGCATTGACCATGAGCAATGGACATTGGACATCTACAGTACTCACCTGACTCACGAAGGTGTCTGTGACTAGGTCCTTTCTGAATAACCTTTGAAACCTATGTATTTTAAAATTACTTGCTGTGTTCAGTACTATCCTTCAGGTATACACTGAAATAAGGCTGCTAAATGTTCCTGCCTTAAAATAGTGTCTCCTACTGTATAAGTCTTTCAGATTGCTCTCACTTTCACAACTACACTATAGACTCTTTAGGTGCTTCTGTGATGAAGTCAGAGCGCTAAAATACAGTATATCTATCACAAATAAAGTTATCACAAATGACAAAATAATGGCCAAAAACACTTATCATGGGAAACATTCAGCTTGTCCAGAGAGCAGATTCTGCTTGTTCTGTCGTTAATTGTTTTTGCTGTTGAGGAGTCGCCATAGTGGACCAACTGACCCCAGCCACAGGATGCAGTGCAGGTTCCAAGCACGGATAAAATGGAAGCGTTGCGTCAGGAAGGGCTTTCGGCGTAAAACCTGTGCCAAGTTATTGTGTGGATCAGTTGGTCCACTATGGCGACAGAGTAGAATCTTCTCTCTGGACAAGCTGAATGTTTCCCATGATGAGTGTTTAAGATACAGCATACGAATTTAATCCGTTCCAGAGGCAAGTTCAAATTCATATTGCGAAATGCATTTTCCCATAGGATATAAGGTTAATTCAGAAAATCCGTTCCAACCACATAAAAATCTCATTCTCACTCATCATCTATTCTGCTCTGTCCTACTGTATATACGTACAGGGTCATGAGGGCCTGGAGCTTATCCCAGGAAACTTAGGGCACAAGGCGGTGTAGACCCTGGACAGGGTGCAAATCCATCGCAGGGCACACACTTATTCACACACTACGGACAATTTGGGAACACCAATTAGCCTAATCTGCATTTCTTTGGACTGTGGGATAAAACACACCAGATACTGGGAGAACATGCAAACTTCATACACACAGAGATGGGAATCAAGCCTGGCCAGGAATCGAACCCGGACCCTGGAGATGCAAGGCGACAGTGCTAACCACTACACCACCGCCCACCCAAAAATGTTACTGATATTATCAATTTCCACTGATGCAAACAAGTTTTGCAACAGCTATCAAACGTATGTGCAACTTACTTGCCATTCGGTTAGTTCACTCATATGCTGAAAATGCTTTGTATGCAGAGGTGAATTTCTTGTCCAATTTCAGTTCTTCAGGTGAAAATTCGTGAGGCGGGGCGTTAGTATCTGGAGGTACGACTGTACTTTCATCGAAGATGTGTAATGTAAATATTATTAAATACAGATCCAGATCAATGACTACTGTTTACTGTCTTAAAAACCACTGATTTTGTTCCGCACTAAAAAGATCCTTAGTGTCCTTAGATAGCAACTAGATTCCAACTAGAGCCACCGGTGTAGCATCATTCAAGTATTCATAATCAATGGGAAAATACTAAACAGCAGTAACAGCATTACCAGTATTAATTTGGTGTCTCCAAAAGAACTGAGCATGTGTAACAAGCTTAATAATATTACCAAAAATGCTTAAAACATCATAGTAAGAGCCATTACATTGTAACTGCCCACTTGTATTTATTTTCACATTTAAGTTAGTCTCAGCAGCATTCTCATTTTAGCTTGAATGTTGAATATGTTGATGAAGCTCTCATGAAGTTATTCTCTGCTTTTTCCAGTTTTGTTGTTTTTCTTCTTTCTTTTTTTCCTCCATATGATTGCTCAGGTAGAAGCAGCTCAAGTGCCCAGATGGCTGGAACACCATCAGAAAAGGCTGCCATTTCATCTGTCAATCATCCTCTCCATTCAGCTCCTGCCTGTGAGAGAGCCTTGTGCGCATTTATGCCACAATGATTTGCATCATTACTATTCCACTTAGGCTGATGCTCTGGCTGAGGAGACCATGGTGCAAAAACCGCTATGGAGGCGCACACACACACACACACACACACACATACACAAACACACACAGGTTTCCAATTCTCTCTGATCTTTGCACGCCTCCTTAATAGATTGCGTTTCTGTCACAGTTCAAGGGACAAAAGCATTGAATAATTGTAAACTTGATTAAAACAAGTTTATGCAAATCGGCTACAGAAGCCAGAACACAAGAGCTGTGTAAGCTCACGCAGACTCTTTCGATCACAATTAGCCAGCAAATCAAACACTGATTAGGCAAAAAAAACAATAACAGCAACACATATACCCTCCCTTTGTCACACAGAAACATGCCAAATACACAAACATCTGTTTTCCTCTCTCTCATTACTTTTCCCTTTTGTCTTTCTCTCTTTCATCTGAGGCTTTGTGAATGGCATCGATCCCTCTGCAAGCTCTAATCAGCATTAGGGCAAAGGGGTGTGCTTTCTCTCAATAAACAGAAATAACTCCTTTGCCCCATAAATAAGGTTTAATCTCTGACATGGGAGATACAGTGTGTTACAGAAACAAAAGGCTTCGTCTGATGAACTTCTAATTGGCACAGTACATTAACAATAACTCAGATTAAAATCTACGCAGTAAAATCCCCAGTAACACTTTCAGAGTTTATTTGAGTTCAACTGGACTTAAATAAACACTGCTGGGTGTTAATTCAACACTATGCTGTTAGTGTTCACACCAACACTGAGGAATTTGTTGTGTTGTAGTTGAGTGAAAATAGATAGCAACTATCAAAACTTTATTCACATGCAAAAAATATTACACATAAAAAAAAAAACCTTTGACACAGAGTTTCAAATAAAAAGTTATAGTAGGCAATATTAAAGCTTAGGCTAGCTAGGAACGAGACACATGGCAAGCACACCATTACATTTTTGTGTATAGTGGGAAGGTGGCTTAGTGGTTAGCACTCTCTTCTTGCACCTGTAGAGTCCAGGTTCAATTACTGGCCAAGTTCAATTCCAGCCTCTGTGTACATGGAGTTTGCATGTTCTACCCATGCTTGGTGGGTTTCCTCCCATGGTCCAAAGACATGCAGATTACTCACTCACTCGACTTTATCCTGTATTCAGGGTCGCGGGGTGCCTGGAGCCTATCCCAGGAGACTAAGGGCATGAGGAACCCACCAAGCACGGGGAGAACATGCACACTCCATGCACACAGAGACGGGAATCGAACCCAGACCCTGGAGGTGACATGCAGATTAGGCTTTCCCAAATTGCCCATGAGGCATGAATGAGTGTGTTTTGCTCTTTGATTGATATTTAATATGCATCATGCAGCTACTGTATTAAACACATACTTTATACAGTAGGATGGAGGAGGTGAGTTCTTAAGGAGAAAATTCATATTATGAAATGCATTTGCTCACAGGAAATAATGTAAAAGCACATAATCCATTCCAGCCACCCAGAAATATTACCAATATTACCAATTTCCAGAACTATAATTATAATTTAGCAAATTTGAAAAAAAAAAGTGGTTCTGTTTTTTTCTTCCTTGCTAACATTCTTGGCACCCATGGTGCTATATCTTCACCAAATCGTGCACAAAATGGCAAAAAAGAAAGAAAAACTGGCTGTTCCACTGACGCAAACACGTTTTGATCGGCTACCAGGAGTATGTTCAACCGAATGTATGCACAACAAGAAGTACACACAGCCAGCTTGGCCCCTAGTATGCCAAAATGCTTCACATGCCGAGACAAATATCCGGCAAAATTTTTGTTCTTAAGGTGAAAACATTTGTGAGGCGGGGCATTGGTATGTCAAGTTTACACAGTAGTTGTTTTACAACTGTACCATGACAGGATGGTTATTCAGCTTATCTAGCTGAATAAAGCAGAAATATGTTTAGCTAGGTCGCAGTTGGCTTTTCACTGCAGAGCGAAATGAGAGAAAAGGAAAAGTAGTGAAGGGTAAGTGTTTAATTGTAGGTTTTAAATCACAAGTCAAAGATGATAAAGAATATCATGTTGTACAAAAGAAAATGCACAGTTTATGTTTCACGGGACTTTTGTTCTGTGACAGGTTTTTGTGTATTCAGGAATCCCAGAAGCATAAACAATGGGTCTTTTGGGTATATAAGTGTATAGTTTATACAAGACGAAAATGCTTCAGTTTGGTAGGGAGCATAAAGAGTGAACTTTGGAGCAATGAAAAAGGTCATATGGTCTGATAAGTCCAGAATGACTCTATTCCAGCACCATGGGCAAATCAAGGAAGGGAGGAAGCGATGCACCCATCATGCATAGTGCTCATTGAACAAGTATCTGGAGGCAGCGTTCTGACCTGGAGTTGCTTCAGTTGGTCAGGTCTAGACTCAGCAAAGTTATGTGGAAATAAAATGAAGTCAGCTGATGACCTTAGTGTACTAAGTGACAAGGTTATCATATCTATGGAGTTTTTCTTTCATGGCGGCACAGGCATATTTCTGAACTCCAGAGTGTTTCTGGGAGGATGAGGAATCATTTTCACACATAAACTGGACACCATATTGTGTGCTGTAATTAAAGCTAAAGGCACTCAAATTAAATATTTGAGCGTGTCTATTTTTTTATATAATTTGCCAGGCAGGGTATACAGCTATATCACAGTGAGTGAGCAAGCGCTTACAGACATAGAGATATTGTTACAGTATGTTAGTTCGGCATGTAAGTTGTCTAGAAAGCTAATTTCTCAATATAGTTTTATTTAACTGTCTCCTGTTAAATGGCAGGATTTTCGCTCTGCA
The DNA here is from genome assembly GCA_030068275.1 of Clarias platycephalus. Lineage (NCBI taxonomy): Eukaryota > Metazoa > Chordata > Actinopteri > Siluriformes > Clariidae > Clarias > Clarias platycephalus. The sequence goes on along the minus strand of JAQQZT010000012.1, from coordinate 29,272,711 downwards.
GGAAGCTTAATGCTCTCGCTGTCATATTAGGCTTAATGCGGCAGAGAGAGAAATGACTTTTGCAGGCTGTAACAAATGACCCATGGGGCACAATACCAATCCACGTTGAATGGTGGGAAACCAGCTGCAGTGGACCAGCTGCAGTCAAACCAGCTGCAGTGGACCAGATGCACTTCCTATAGATGTAAAGAAAAAAAACCTCTGTTTAAACTCTTATCTGTGTATGGAGATGGTATAGCTGGAAATCCTTCTCGCGTTAGGTCATTACCACAGTTGTACATGAGTGATCATTAAGTGTAATAAATGTGCCGATGGCAAATTTTGTTTGGTAATTTTCCCTCTTAGGAACAGAAAGTCAGAGCAGTTTTGTTCAAGTTATACTGGCTGACTAGAAAGTTAGGTGTTGTGTTTGACATCTAAAGCTCTGCACGGATTTGGCCTTCAGCACATTGTATCTTGCTGAGCCACTGAAGCAGTATAGTCCATCCTGAGCAATGTGCCAGCTGTGGTAGGTCTATTTTTAGCTCTTATATAAAGTCTTATATCTTTTTAGTATTCATAGTAATTTGCAGTCAATTCATTACAGTTACTGTACATTAACTTGTTACGGTATCTTATAAAAAATATAATTTTCCTGGCATTGTTATGTTTTCTATGTACAGTAGGAGCATTTGGGGATTTTGAATTTAGAATGAAAATTTATATAAACAACAGCAACAAGTAGTAGTAGCAGGGGGAGGAGGATGAGGAGGAAATGATGATGTTAATTTGTGCATTTGTTATTACTTCTCATACTTATTGAATTACTTGGTTGTTTACCTGTTTGTTTAACCAGATGATTGACCAAAATGTTTTTTATTGTTAATGAACATAAATAGAGCACTAACTTTAGTCTTGATATAATATCTTATAAGGTTTTTAAAAAGTGTGTCATTTGTCAAAATATGTTGAACTGTCATGACATCACATGAACTGGTGATGGCAACATGGACAATCCCATATCACTCAACATATACTGCATATGGTATCTATATGACTAGCATCAGTCTTACAACACAAGATTTAGGTGAAGCATTTCCATGACTGTTGTAAAATATAATATAGCAGAGTGAAATAGTTCAAGCGTCTTGTGTACCAAATCAGATGCGTTTTCAATTTTCTGTTTCCTGCAAGACGCATACAGCATGAATTAGATTTTTGGAATTTGTCTCCAAAAATGAGTTATGCGCATTCTCATGAATCTTACATAAATTAATGAAAAACACTTTAGTTGTATTCGCTGACTAATGCAGAGAATGTTGTGATTTATGAGTCTCTTCCTCTAGCTGAGGCTGCAGAGAAGCTGGGTTTGTAATAGCAGAGAAGGAGCGCCAGCCACAGGCTTGTCAATAAAATAATCATTAGTATTTGATTGGGTTTGTGCACTTCAGCGTCCAAAGGCACTTTAAAGTGTGGAGGCCACTGGGCTTCAGATTCAATATTTGGATGTGACACATGCTACCGATTGACTAAACCAGTCCTAGTGATGTAATAACAGTGACCCTGTGTCACATGGACCACGTTGACACTTGGTCATGTTGTGTTACTCGAGTCTCAGGATTGGTTCTGGACAACTATTGCATATCAATTCACTTCAAGGAGACTTGTTTTAACTCCTTCTACAATTGTAATGCAATTAACTGATTTAAATATTTACATACAATGCAGATGATTGTCTGAAATCACAAGAAGCCATCAGAGTTTTAGTATTTCCATGTATATGAAAGCCGTCAGAATTCCCAGAATTATCACTCAGGTGTTACTGTAAGAAATGGGTATTTACAGAAACATGTGGCTGTGATATAACTGTAATGAAAAAAATTGAGAGCAAATTGTTTTTATTTGAATTGATTTAATGTAATTAGATTCAAGGCCCACATAGAAAAAAAAGTAATGGGTTAATTTTTTATTACTAAAAATAAGTAATATTTACTTAAATTTATTGCATAGTAACGTAAGAGGTGTAGCTTTTGAACTCGATTTGCCTGTGTGTTTGTAGATATTAAAACTGATTTAATTTTAAGGGTGTTTTTTTTATTTTTTATTTTTTTTGTTTATTTGTTTTGTTTTGTTTTGTTTTTAGACAGAAAGCGTTTTGTTTATATTTATTATATTTCAGTATATTAGTTTAGTCTGTCTTTGAACAGCTCTACCATTACCTTGTTCGTAGATTAGCGTAGTTTTGAGCAGAGGTGGAAAGTAATGAATTACATTTACTCGCGTTACTGTAATTGAGTAGTTTTTTTTT
>JAQQZT010000012.1:29209291-29221830 GCA_030068275.1 Clarias platycephalus | reverse complement strand
TACAGATACACACCCAGGTATCGGATCGGTACTCGGTATCGGCCGATACCCTGAGCCCAAGTATCGGAATCGCTATCGGGAGGGAAAAAATGGTATCGGAACATCTCTACTGGTAAGGTTAGCAAATTATTAATTTATAATTTATCTCAATCAAAGAACAGGTATGACCAGGATTCAATTATACAAAGGTAACAGTAGTTGACATGAAACACCAAAGATTTCAGGATTGCTTTTAACTATTTTGGGTAAATTTTACTAAAGCTCATTTTTTATTTACTGTAGTCCTTATTAAAAATAATTAATAAACCTTGTACATTGCAAATGCATTTAATGAATGACTTGTGAGTGAAGATTAATTGTACATACTGTATAACATCACATGAAAATTAGGTAATAAAACAGTGTATAGCTGTGGAAAGTTCAGATCTTAAAGTGGCCTTAAAAAGTCAAGTATTAAATGCTTTCTTATTTTTGTGTGCTTGATCACCAATTATACTACAGCAAACAGGGACCAAAGAAAAGCAGCACAAATCACAGAAAAAGTTAATGCTGGCCATGAGAGGAAGGCACCAGAACACCACTGTGCAAGGGGTCCAGCATGGAAAAACCCCAAGCCTGTCAAGCAGGCATCCAAACTTCCTAATGTCTTGCGCACTCAGGAAGCATAAAAGGAGAAAAAATCACGCTTCACATCGCTCAGTCATTGAGTTGCCCATGCTGGTTCCGACGCTCTGCATCATATTCGTGAGTACTCACCTATTTTGGGTCTATCTTCCTAACGAGTGTGTGTTGTTAGAACGCGGGTTTATTTGGGTAAACTCTTGCTCTCGCCCCAAGAGAGTTCTAATAATAATACGCATGGTTATCCTGCCGATTTGCGCTACTTCCGCGTTTGTGTTTACTGTCCACGCTACACGGGCTAACTGCTAAGTCTTCTGTTTCACCCCGGTTAGTTCGTGGCAGAATGACTGAGCCATCATCTGCAGTGAACCCAGCGGATTACGCTCACCTCTGCCATGTGGTAAACAGGCACGCCGAGTTGATCGAGCAGCTGAACGGTGAGATCGCGGCTCTTCGTAGCTGCGTCCGAGACGTCGCGGCCTTGCGCCGCGCGGTGGTGGAGCTGCGACAAAACCCTCATCAACCCCTGATGTTTACCTAACACTACCGGATAACTGGGATGGCACAGATGGGAAGTGCAGTGGATCTTGTGTTTGAGTTCAATTCCACCAGATACTCCACGGACCGGTTGCACCTCGCTCTTCTCGTCTCGTTGCTATCCGGGCAGGCAGGAGAGTGGGCCACGGCGGTTCTGCGCTCTGATTCAGACACAGCGCACTCCTACAATGAATTCACCCGCCAACTAAAGCTCACTTTTGAACATCCTGCCGGTGAGGTGGAGACAGACACCAAGCTTTATCATCTGCGGCAGGGGGGCGTCGTCCGTCAGCCGTTACACCGCCGACTTCTGTACCCTCACTATGCAGACCACCTGGGGAGACTCCGCCCTCTGGACGACCTACTACGAGGAATTGGCTCCTCCACGTTCATCTCCCACGCCCCGGTTCCTGAAGCCCAACCGACCTTCGCCCCCACAGTCACCCGATCTGTCAGACCTCCACCTCCCGCTGTGGTTGACTCAGGAGCCGGGGAACCCATGCAATTAGGACGCGCCTCCTTGACCGCTGCTCAACAGGAATGATTGCCTATTGTGGGTCTGCAGCACACCATTGAGCCATCTGCCCTCTCCAACCGGGAAATGCTGAGACCCGGTGAGGAATGAGAGCAACTCATCGGGTCCCCTACAACTCTCCTCCACTACGACCAACATCTTCAGTCTCACGGTACAAGTATATCTCCAATTTGGCCACAAACGGGTCAGAAGTACCGCGTTCATCGACTCCGGTGCTGCAGGTAACTTCATTGACTCCTCTCATGCCAAAAAATTGGGGATACAAGCCGAGGCATTATCCCAGCCCGTTCGGATCACATCCGTCGACGGTCGGCCCCTTTCGTCCAGCCCCATCACCGCTCAGACCCAACCCATCACCCTCTCCATTAACCAACATCAAGAACAAATCCGGTTCCATCTCACCATCATCTCCTCACCGCCCATCATCCTTGGACATCCCTGGTTGATCCAACACGACCCTATGTCGTGGCAAATTTTGTAAACTCATCTCCTGGACACAAAACCGGATCCTGCAGTGGGGGCCGACCTGCACCGAACTCTGCCTGCGGGCTTCGGCTGGGACGTGAAGAAGAAAGGTGGTGAACTTCACCCATGTGTCGACTATCGGGGGTTCAATAACATCACCATCAAAAACCGACATCCCCTGCCTCTTACCAACTCTGCCCTGGACGCCCTCTCCGGAGCACCTACAACTTGGTGCGCATCAGAGAGGGTGATGAGTGGAAGACGGCATTCATCACCCTGACAGGACATTACAAGAGCCTTGTCTCATTTGGACTTTGCAACGCCCCCGCAGCTTTTCAACAGTTCATAAACGATGTCCTCCGGGACATGCTGGGCCGGTGGGCATTTGTTTACTTAGACGACATCCTCATTTACTCCCACAGCTGAAGAACACACTCAACATGTCAGGGCGATCCTAAAGAGATTGCTTGCCCATCAACTGTACTGTAAGTTGGAGAAGTGCGCTTTTCACGAGCGCTCCACCACGTTCCTGGGCTTTGTCATCTCGTCCCAGGGTGTGGCCATGGACCCGCAGAAGCTGGAAGTTGTGCATCATTGGCCCCTACCCAAGACCCTTAAGCAACTCACTCAGCAGCGATACGGGGTAGGGGACCGCGAGCTGCTGGCCATAACGTGGGCTTTGGAGGAATGGCGTCACTGGCTCCAGGGCACCAGAGAACCGTTCATCGTCTGGACCGATCACCAGAACCTGATCACCATCAGAAACCTGAAACAACTCAATCCAAGACAGGCGCGGTGGGCTCTGTTCTTTGAACATTACAACTTCCACCTCTCATACCGCCTAGGGTCCAAGAATACCAAGGTCAATGCCCTCTCCCGTCAGCAAGAGGAAGACGCGTACCAGGCGGCCCCCGCACCAGTCCTGCCACCATCACGAATCATCGCACCACTCCGATGGGATTTGGAGACAAGGGTTCGCCAGGCCCAGGCTGCGGAGACCAAGCCAGCAGGCGTGCCACCTGGACGTGCCCAGAACCATGAAAGGGGAGGTTCTTCATTCTTCTACTCTCTCAGGACACCCGGGCACGCGTCGAACCCTGCAATTCATCCAGCACGACTTCTGGCTTTCCATCACGAAGGATGTCACCGAGTTCGTCCAGGCGTGCCCAGTGTGCGCCAGGGTGAAAGACACCAATCAACCTGTGCCAGGGGGAGCTCCAGCCACTCCCGGTTCCTCATCGACCCTGGACGCACATTGCCGTAGACTTTATCACGGGCCTGCCGGTCTCCGAGGGAAAAAACACCATCTTAACCATCGTCGATCGGTTCTCCAAGGCCATGCACCTGGTGGCCCTCACCAGACTCCCATCAGCCAAAGACACAGCCAAGCTGATATTAGAGAACATGGTCCATCTGCATGGGTTCCCAAAGGACATTGTCTCGGACAGGGGACACCCAGTTCACAGCCCCGTTCTGGAAGGCCTTCTGCCATCTGATCAATTCACCTAAAACCTCCAATCTAATCAAGTACCCGTGGGACATGCATGATATACAAGTGCACGGAGGCCCTACCCTGCAACCCACAGCACCCAAAGGATCTGCTGCCAAGGTAGCACCTTGCACACTACAGCACACCACCAAAGTCCATGCAGAGCCAGAGCTACCCCTGTGGCACAAGGGGAGCCCAAAACTGTTATAATATTAATGTTATTGCTGATCGGTGTATAGTCATTCATGTGATGTCATATTAGAGGGAGTGGTCAGCATCAAATAAGCAAAAGAAGCATGATTAAATCAATTACAATCTGCTTTTGAAGATTAGGGATGAAAAAAACAATAACTACATATTGGTACTGTGGGATTTAATGTGGCCAAGAAGGTATTTTGATGATGTCACCAACTAGTTTTCGCCTCTCTGGCTTAAGAGTTGTGCTAATTAGAATCAGCTAGTTTAGTTATTGGACGGAACAAATATGTAGTGGGATTTTAACTTTCTGAACATGGAGTTTCCACCTTTGCACAAAAATGTCTAAAACTAACAAATTCTTAAGTCTCATTGTCGTCTATACCACTTAATCCTGAATTCAGGGTCACAGGGGGCTGGGGGGCCTATCCCAGGAGACTTAGGGCACGAGGCAAGGTACACCCTGGACAGGGTGCCAATACAAATTCTTAAGTGAATTTCATAATTCTGTGACAAATTTCTCTACACCTGTGTACTGCAGACATCTTTTTGACACAATGCCCAGATGGAACCAGCAGGTTTAGAAGAATAAAGGATTTCATACTAAATATTGATTGTTGTATAGCAACTTCATTGCATAAAATAACAAATGAATCAGATTATCCGATTGTCTATGAGAATGTCAATAAAACATTTAATTTCACTTTTGTCTAAATACTTTTGACCTCTTTAAACATATTTAAGAGAAATATGTAAACTATTGTGTTCAAAATACTGATGTTAGTCCTATGTTTAACTCCCCCAATGCAAAAAAGAAACTTTTAAAATGTTTAGTTGTGTTTTCCTGTGATTTAATTTAAAACTCATTATATTAAATTATAGAATGCAACATTCTAATACTGTATGTTCTCATCTTCACTAAATCACCTGTGTTTACAAGTGATGATGATGAATACATAGAAGGTTTTTCAAGCCCTGTTATTGAAATGAGATTTATCGGTGTCAGTAATAAGTATGCTATGAATAAATAAAGTGTCACTGAGGATGAAATGAAAGATCAAAACCAATAACATCATCAATCTCAAATTTCCAGGCTTGTCTTAGAAAATAACAAAAATAAACAAAATAAAGTCAAATGAATTAAACAGTGCTTTTTAGAATCTAATATTTTCATTCATTTGAAAAATTGAGGAATTCAAAAATACATCATCTGTCATAGAGTGTCGGCTGTAGTGTATCTCAATGGAATAACAATGAAATTGACTTGTAGTGAAGCTTAAAATAGAAGCAGGTGTGCTAACTAAATCCTATCACAGCTAAATGGAGCCAGGGAGAAAAAGTTTACAACAGAAAAAAATTGCTGGCTAGTCCATTAACACAAGCCTTCTGTTTTAATGTGGATCAATAAGGAGATCTACTGCTTGTCCGAGCCTGAGAAGCATCAGCTTCAGCAAGAAATAAAATCATGCATAAAGTATGCCGATTCTCACACAGGTATATAGTGTATATACTGGATTATTAATGGTACTTGTCACAGGGTGCCTAAGACATGTCACAGGCCACTGTTAGCTAAAGTAGCACTCTTTTTACCGCTTCTGTAAACCTGGACCTTTAAAACTACTGACGCACTTTTCTCTGTTCAGTAGCACAAATTCTCAGGAAGGCTGAATATCCATTATAGCTGTTAGATTTTCTCCTGTGAGCTGAAAGAAATATACACATTTCCTCTGTTCAAATAACTCTGACCATTTACCAATCCACCACACACACACACACACACACAGACACACACACACACACACACACACACACACACCATAAAAGATTGCCCAAGCAAATTCCTTCAAGAATTGCAAGATACTGTAGAGAGAGGAAAAGAGATGAGGAAAAAGTTAGAGAAAATGTGTGCATGTAAGAGTTCTGAAGGGAAAAAAAGACAGAGGATGTAATAGAAAAAGTAAAGTATGACATAAAAAAAATGAAAAGAGAACATTGAGTTACAGAAATAGTATTCTGTGAGAAAAATGTTAATGTGTCCAAGTGTGTGAGAGATAGATTTGCACAGAGTGAGAGTCAAAGGTTTCTAGACTTTTGCAGTATAGGATTGGGTTATAAGACACCCTGAGGCACTGATTTTCTAAATGTTTGCATGTATAAATGAAGGAATAAAGCTGATCCAAAAAAAGCACACAATGCAGACTCCTCAATTTGAATAAATTTGTTGATGAATATGTAATTTGGGGAGTTTCTTCCTAGAGGTGCAAAAGAACATATGTATTTATGTGCAAATTAGCAAATGAATGCAAAGTAATGTGTTTAAACACTTTTCTGTCAATTGAACACTTGAAAACACTAAATAACAATAGGCACTGTCACAAAGGAGCAAAACAGAAATCTGTTTTTATAGATTATAGATTAGGGTCATGATTAGGGAGCAAAAGGAAACATGTTTGCTTTTGGGTAATGATGCATATTGTGATTATTAGCCATTACTCTTGTACAATTGCATGCTATGATGTTAAACAGTATCAGCTCTACAGCCTTTGTGATTAAAGCCCTTGGGTACGTATCTACTGTATCGAAGTGACATATTACACATTCAGCATGACCGACAGCATTAAAATGGTTCCCTTTATATGTATAAAGCTTCTAATCATAATATACACTCGTGACTTGAGTCAAGTTTTTCATTGTGTCCTAGAACTAATAGTTCTCCTTTCATGTCAAAGGACACGAGTCTCCTTTGTAAATCACCTGTGACACTGCAGCCATTTGTATGTTCAATTTATCTACTTACAGTGTACACATGCAAGTACTTGTTACTTTCTGATTGTCGTAAATGAGAGCACATGAGTATAACATTTAGAGATGCCAACTAATGTAGTTTAAAAGAGATAATCAGGAAGAGAAAGAGAGGGAGAATGTAAGGTTTGGCAGGGTCATGTGTAAAAGAAATGATGCACTTGAGAGCTATCTGAACTGACAGCAATAAATCCTCTGTCTCGAACACTGGAACAGACAGGCCACAACAACACACTTACACTGCAGATCCGGTGTCATTACCTATGGCGCCAGGATTTTTCCAGAGCATCTAAGAGAAAGAGATAGAGAGAGAGAGAGAGAGAGAGAGAGAGTTCTTTATTATGGCATGAACATAAATTAAACCATCATGGATTAATGATAATTCATTTTGCTCCCCATCTGCGATATTAACAGGCTTTGGAGGCGACCCAGGCTGGCCTCCTTCACGCGTCATAAAGACCAACCTTTTCACTTTTATTATTAATGTTACTATTACACAATAAATACAATGCTGCGAAACCCTCAAATCAAATTATAGTACTTACACTGTCTCACTCTGCACCCATAAGGATTCCAATGATAGGGGTGTTTTTGTTGGATTTCATACATAACAAAGTGATATTTATAAATTTAAAAAAAAATGCAATGGTGTGTGCAGTCAGTGCAGTTTTCACCACAGAGTCAATAAAATAAATGAACCCTGTCACTGGTACTACAATCTAACTATAAGTCACTGAGAACTTTTTTCTGTGTAAAATTATATGTTTTACTCTGGAGTGCTAAATGGCACTAAAATGACATCTAAAGGGAAGTATTTGAGACTCCTTGACAAGCTTAACCACCATTTGTATACAGTACCATACAGTACAATCAACCCCGGAAGGTTTATTATTGGCACCCTTCATGAACACTATTCAGTTCTGTTTTTATGTCATTATAAATGATTGATTTTTTTTTCAGTAACCAGTTCTGTTGTAAAAGTGATATATGCCTACGGTCTGAATTCACCAATGGCCGCATTGTAACCTCATGGCAGAGGCAATGAGATTTTGGCTTATGACATCTTAATTTTTCCTTCCTTGGGGTTTGTCCTAAGGGTCACCACACAGGCTAATTTGATACGCATGATCCACCACTGGTTTTACCCACGAATGCCTTTCCTGTGACAGTACTCCCATTTTGTAACTGGGTTAGGGACTGGCACTGCTTGCAATGGCTGGGTTGCATGGGCATAGGGTTAAGGGTCTTGCCCAGAAACCAAACAGTGGTAAACCCCCAACCCTCCGATCGGCAACCACCTGAGCAACCACTGCCCAGGCATAGAATATCTTAATATATTGTGAAATTCATGATTGCATCCCAACTTCACAAAAAATCTTTCAAATACTAAAATACCACTAAACCACCACCACATGTTACATTTGCTACAGATATATTTCTTGTACAGGGTTCCCATGCTCAATATTATCCATTGCTAAATAGTTTGATTTTGGTCATCTAACCATGCTACATGATCATAATTGTATTTTTTTTTTTTCTTTTACATTTTTAAGGGGTTTATGTAATGTTTGAAAACAACTGTCATGTAAGTGCTTTATAAAGTGATTCGTCACAGATTTTTTTTCCATAAGGTGCAGTCACATTCACACCCAAGCATGAAGCTGATCAGTGGCACTCCTGGCATTTGAATTACATAATCAAGACATCACTGGCACAAGTGCATTAACTTCTGACTCGCTACTGCTCTGTACCTCTTGCAAAGAAGCCCATATTTAAATATTGTTTTTATTTGAACTCCTCAGTTGATTCAGGTGTCTCTATCCTCGGTACTGATTTCCATGTACAGTATTGTTTTAAATGTTCTCTAATAGAGCAGTCAGGAAATCCAGTGTAAGCAAGAAAACTCAAATGTTTGTATTTAGATTTGGTAGTAAAACTTGTTTGTGCCAAACTGTCCAATACTGGGAATTTTCAATAAAAAAGCATCATCGTGCATGGTATAACATACACAGAGCAAACATAATCTGGAAAAGCGAGACTGGAATTTGCCAAAATGCATATTGACAAAACTGAAACTTTTTGGCAAGTCACATCATCTCTATGTTCACAGACACAAAAATGAAGCATACAAAGAAAATAACACTGTACCTACTCCGAAACTGTTTTGAGGCCACTTTTCTGCAGCTGGCGGAGAGAGAATCTTGAATCTGTGCAGGGTAAATGAAATCTCAAAACTTTCAAGGCAATCGAGAGCAAAATATGCTGCTCAACGTCAGAAAGCTTGGTCGCAGTCACAGGTCATGGGTCCTCCAACGACCCAAAGTCCTCTGGTGGTGGTGTTAATGTTATGACTGATTGGTACAAGTACTCCATTGGTTATTCATTCACAGAAAAACAATGTGGTGGAAAAAACAGAGCTCACTGAAGTTCTCTTGGCTGAACATAGTTATACATCTCAGCCCTTTACTTTATACAGTTAGACAATTTTTTTACACCATTTTACAGTAATATAAGTGGTAATATGTGCCCAATGGCCAAGAGTGAACACATTCCAACCTATGGTGCTGTCATTTCCTGATTCCTGGCGTGCCAAAATCAACCTGGTGTGCTGCAAAAAGTCCCTGCTCTCTCTATTAACACCGTGCTGCTGACATTTTCTTCAGTATAGGCATTGTAGAAAAATTCTTTCTGAATCTAATCTCCCAGCTCAGGGAGCTGGCACTGGGATTAAAGTATGCCTTGGCTCATCCAAAATCACTTTGCACTACACCCAAAGCCTCACAGGTGAGACTGGAGACAGCATCGAGAATTGTACCTGTCATTTTCACATATGTAAAACAGCACCTTTTTTTCTGGCGTTTCAATTAAGCTGAAGACTGGTCCTACAGTATCACCTCAGCCGACTGTGTGATCAGTGCTTTCTGTGTGAAGCTGAGATTTCTCAGGTTTGTTACTGCATCGCTTCTCCATAGCCCTAGACAGCACATGTCTGATTGTTTACACATACAGTACACCTGTTTGTAGGCCAGCTGTAGTGTCATCAGAAGTTATTTCTGTCTGCATGTGATCTTCACTCCAGCACTCGTAAAACCTTCTTACAGATAATGCTCCATAGTATTGACTATGTCTACTGAAATGTCCCATCTGATTGGCCAGAAGCAGTTTTTTACATACAGCTTACACACTGACTATAAAACAAAATATTTATGTTCATACACTGCATATCCAAAAAACGTCACACCTTTGGCCATCTTTACCTTAGATTATGGATCACAATGTGGTGGCCAATTCATGTGTGAACAAGATAACTCATAATCCACCATATGTAATACTCTGGTCATTCACTACATCCAGGTAGTCAGCTGATTTCATTTTACTGCCACATAACATTGCTGAGCCTAGACAAAAGCAACCCCAGATCATGACACTGCCTCCAGGGGCTTGTCAGTGGGTATCAAGCCTTTCATGTGCTCCCTATCTAAACCTGACTAAAGACATATATTGTAGGCTGATTGGTATTTCTTGATTTTCCATATAGTGTAATTGGGCAGTTGAGTCTATAGGCTTGTGCTCTGCAATGAGTTGTCACCCTATCCCTATCCTAAAATCTTTTTTAAACATCCAAAATTATGACACTGTCTCTTCGGATTCATCTGGATATACCTGGACATTCATGCACACACTACATATTTATATTTTCATTTCTGGATCATTGCACAAGACACTTTAATAAGACACTTTTTATGCATATTTGCACACCCCTATTTATTTTTACTTCATTTTTTTCTTTATTTACACATTTACACATTACATTTAAAAATTTCTATATTTTACACTAAATATCTATTTTTTGCTATATTGTACATAATGTCCTTATTTGTACAGAATTATCTTTTTATCTTAGTTAAATGTATTTTCTATTGTATTTATTTTTATTAATATTTATATTTCTATCTATAAGCTTTTATTTTTTAAGGTAACGGGCGGTCGTATAAGCATTTCACAGCATATCGTACTATGTATGATTGTGTATGTGACAAATAAAATTTTTATTTGAAATCTTGCCTTCCTTTAGTTCCCACTGTAAGGCTCTAGACAGAAAATTGACTGATGAAAGGACTTTTCCCACTTAATGTGCCTTTTTTTTTTTACTTTTGACTGATATGTTTAAAATTAATCCATTAATAGGACATTGGAATTACAACTTAAAACAATGTTTACACCAGCGGCACACAGACTAGCCCTCAGCTCTTCTATAGAACATCTTAAAAACTCAAGATGTCTCCAGGACAATTTTAGTCTGGGATAGTAAGATTTTAGAGCTTCAAAGGTTCCTGTAGTCCTGAAGATGTCCTAAAGTCTCCTGATTGATCAGTGGGTAACTCAAATGCCAATTTATGTCACACAATGGCACAGAAGAATTTGCACTTTTATTTAAAAAAAAATAGGAAGAAAAAGAAAAAATAGGCTTTATAGTTTCCATGAGTTTTACTTTTGACCTTCTCCAAAGTCTTCTTAGTTTTAAAAATTTACATAGAACCTTTTTGGGTTGACTCAAAGAGACAAACCAAAGACTACAACCTTTTAGTCTGTTTCTCCCTCTGATTCCTTTTTACAGAATAACATTCAAAAAAGCTAGAAACCATCAAGGAAAAAACTTTTACTAAAGTAGATTTGCAACCAATTATTAAAAATTACAATATAATTGATTTATGATGTTAGTTTGTCCAATTAACTTTGGTTACTATTTTTTCCCTCCCATGCTGGTGAGCACATTGGGTGACAAATTCCTTTGTTTCTGTAGCAATAGTGTTTTTTTTTTAAATGCCAGGATGTAAGCCTAATTCCCGACCCTCCTCAAGTTTGGACACCCCTAAATTAGGATCACAATTGCCTTTTGGAACGGCTGGTATACATGAGCTTGCAACAAAGCAACAAAATGACAAATGAGAGTTTAGTGTGTTGAAAGGGTAACTATCACACACAAACCATCATGCTTGCTATTTGGGCACAAGGCTGTCTGCTTGTTCCAAGGTTCCTGCTTTGATTGTGAGCTCAGGTTATTATTTGTGTGGTGTTTCATATGGGACTGTTGAAAATATTAATAAGTCCTATAAACGGTTTTTTTATTATTATTTGTCATTCATGAGCAGGCAAGATGAAGACCACATTTTCTGGCAGTACAGAGTGCTCTTTTTCCTGCAAAAGCATAGAAATGTAGATTCAGCTTTAAAATGGAATTAATCATGTTGTCATCAATCATCAATTGAAGTTGTGTCAATATAAAAACATGAAAAAAAAATAAAAGAAGGATATACTCAGCAAATCACCAGATACTTATTACAGAAATAATGCATATATAATTTCATCAATTCTAAGCATACAGCAGGGAATTCTTACACTAAATGGTCAATATGGCAATAAAGCAAAAGTCATAATGTTATGCATTCTAATTTCAACCCCTCTTACAGATTTCTTTATGGATGTGCAATTTTATTTATTTATTTAATTAATTAAGTAATTAATTTCAGCCTCACTGTGTACAATGCAAACCTATAGCTCTAATACACTTTTATGCTTGTCACTTGCATTCACAAACAAATTGTTTCATCTGAGTCTTACTAAATCCAAATTCAGGAGGATCCTTAAACATGGTCTGTTTTAGGTACTCCAGAGTGATTTGGAGATCTCAGGCTATCCTTCTTATTAATTAATTTTGGAGGAGGGTGGGGCAATGTTGTGTGACAATGACCATTGTAAAACGTGCTTTATAAATAAACTTGAATTGAATTGAATTGAATTGAATTGACCTTGCACCCTGGCGGCACGGTGGTGTAGTGGTTAGCACTGTCGCCTTGCACCTCCAGGGTCTGGGTTCGATTCCCCGGCCAGGCT
>JAQQZT010000012.1:29167825-29179452 GCA_030068275.1 Clarias platycephalus | reverse complement strand
CCTTGGGTATGCCTCTAGTGTGTATAGCGCCCTGGGCAGAATCCCTTTCAGTGAACGGCAAAACTGCATTATGACATGAAACACGTTATGAAGGTTAACAAACATAAGTGTTATACCCGCCTATTTACCACATAATATTCTAAAGAGATAACAGCTACATACCTTTATCTTTTGTTCTCATTTTCCTTTTTTTCTAAAGAGTGATCCTAATGGTTTTGACCGTGTTTCTTTTCTTTTTTTTTTTATTTAACGAGCATCAGAACATTACACACTCCGAAGAGTCAAGACTAAACCATTTCCTTTCTGGGGTGACTGGATATACATTATTCTAAATTATATAGAATAATAGTAAAGTATATATTCACAGCACTATGAATGCATTTCGTAATGTGACTGATTTTTACTAATTACATTGCTGTATAAAGTTACTGTAGATGTGTGCTTTTTTCCTGCTCCCCCAGAATGGCCTGAGGTGATGACCACAAGCCCCCTTCCTCCCCATTTCAATCAAGGCACCAACAAGGTAAATTAACGCACATGGTGACATGAAGAAAGTTAGAGTTATCGGTCCAATACAGGACAGGTCTTTAGTTTCCAATTAAGGGACGATCCCGTATTTTTCCAGGACATTTGGCAACCCTAGAAACAAGTGATTGTACAACCTAAGCACATTAGTTTTCTATATAGCACAATTTGGGATTCAAGCACAGAACCCTGTAGTTAACGTAGATGATGTTCTAAAGTGGAAATATAAAGAGTACAGGACTGTCCTCCACCTCCATGGTTTATTATTCTCACCTTTTATTTATATTTTTTAGTACCAGTAAGAATTGAAAATTATTTTTATCCCTGTTAATTACACTAACTGTTGGTCGCTAATTGTTGGTCATAAGGCCTGCCAGTCTCAGTTAGTTAGTTCCATCAGTAGCGGAAGAATATGTGAAAATAATTATTTAAATAAACAAAAAATGCTAATCTGTTGATACTAAATCCTATTTGAGGAACTGTTGTGTGAAAGCAATAAAAACATCTCGAGGTTGTGCTGGATATCAGCACAACTGTGATGGAGTCATAGGCACAAGGTGGTAACTCAAATGCCGAAACCATCATAACAACACTCCCTCTCATGTGATATTGCTTAATTAATTCTACTAACCTTTAAAATAATAACAATTATGCTCCTTCAAACTCTCTCTCTCTCTCTCTGTGTGATGTTTCAAATTAAGTCTAAGATAATGACCGTCCATGTGTGTGTGTGTGTGTGTGTGTGTGTGTGTGTGTGGTCATTAGGCTTGAAACACACTCATACAATTCACCTTGTGTAATTAAACGCTGCTATAAATACAGAGTAAAATACACAGCATGATCTGATATGATGTCATTAATTAAAAGAAAGCACTAACGAGTTGCCAGCACTGAGGTCACACCAGGTTGACATCTCGCCTAATTATGCATGAAATTTATATCACCAGTGATATATTTACTTCAACTCATATATCACCCACATGGCTGGCTGAAGCCGAAAGCGTCTCAGAGCAGCACGTGCCTGATTATTAACGTGGCTGAAGTTCAATCAATCATATTCACGCGTTACATTATACTTCCCTTGTGCACAGTAAAGTATAGGATTTACGCATGCTCAAAGTGACAGAGATGAGTCACTGAATGCACATGTCAGAGACAGGTACTACTGCAGGTTAATATTTTAAATGGTGTAAGAGTGTGTGTGTTACCTGTAAGGACCTCCGGCGTGGCAGAGTGGGGAACAGTGGCAGCGTCCTGAGGGATCGAGCTCATGTCTGGTTCCGGAGTGCTGCTGGGAGGAGAGATGGCCAGAGGAGTCATCGCCAACCGGGACTTCAGCTACACACACAAAGACATATACACACACACAACACATAATAACTCTTGATCACAAAAAAAAGAAAAAAACATTTTGGGCAAGTTACTGTCCTGGTTGTCTATAACTAAATATTTAGTTGGAAATCATACATATTATATATATTGTATGTTCTTCTTGTATTTTGTATTTAAGTCTGATTAGCACTGATTTTGGTGTCTTTAGGAGCTATAATGCATTTCAATATTTATGAAAGTAATATTTATGAAAAAGCATTAAGCAGAGGGATAATGCTTCAACACCTCAATCCACGATCATTTTACATACGTAACACATGAGGTATATGTGTTGTGTGCGGGAAACTGCTGTGATTATAATAGAGCTTAGAATTAGAAATTCACAAAATCAGGATTTCTGAACTCTGAACTATGAAGCATAGAAGCATATCTGTACTATGATGATCAAAAACTATTGCTGCCATAACTATAACTATATGCCAAAATATATAGAATTAAAACATAAATGTTTTTTGAACTGCATCTAAACCAACACTATTGCAGATATTAAATTGCATATTTACACAGACACAAACACAAATGCAGGATGACGTATCTACTGGAACGAAACTATAACAGGTGGAGTTATAGCATTTTGCTAAATCATCCAAAACTGATATACACTCAAATAACCCAAACAATTTTGTAAAAAAAAAAAAATTAATAAATTTTATCGTGCGTTTTTTTATTGGCTTGTGCCTCAAAGAAAGCCCACTCAAAATATTTTCTAATAACATGCTTCTTTTGAAAAATAAAAAAAAATATTCTCAAAGTCGCAAACTGTCATGATCCTGGGAACTCATGTTGTGTTTGGTTATAATAATATAGATTTATTATATACATAATATATCTATAAATATATTATAAAAATACATTAATTAGATCCCTTACGAGCAAGCAAGAGGTCATGAACCATCGAAGGAACCGATCCACTTCTGTCTGACACTAAATGGAAGCTGTATAGTATTTGAGCGATGAAACATGACATGGTGGCATCTTGTTAAGAAACTAATCAGCAATAGGCTGGTTCCTGCCGTATTAAGAACGTAACACAGTGTTTAAATTCTTCTGTTGCCGACATGCCTGCGCGCAAACACACACACGCAGACACACCTACACAACACAGAGATCTCTACCTCTTCTTTCCTTTCTTTTGACTCAGAAAAGATCTGCAGCAAGAGTATGAGGCTTGCAGACACGTAGCTAAAAATAACTCTCACTACAGCAGCAGACTGCAGATACATCAGTCACTGTGAAATTACACACACACACACACACACACACCTCCCTTTCTTTCAATCTGGAGTTGGAATCACAAATGTGTCTGGATATTACCATAAAAGAGGAAAATGGGTCACAAATATACATTATGACCCACATAAAAAAACTGACTCATATGCTTACAAATGAATTATAGCTACTCAGCACACACACACACACACACACACACTGATGTACACTGATGCTGACCTTGAATCCAGGCTTCCTCCCTCTCTTCTTAGGCACTTTGATGGGAGGGAGGGATTCTGGGTAACGACTCTGATACTCCGGATGCCTTTTGAGCGGTGGACGTCCCCTCTTGCGACCCGGAACCTTTCCAGATGGGGGTGGGAGAAAGGAGGGGCTTATTGCCCCAGGTGACTGCATGTCTCCACCCCCTGTCTGTCCAGATGCAGTAGGAATACTCATCAGACCTGGAACCAAGTGAGAAAGAGAGAGAGAGAGAGAGAGATTCAGAGAGGAGGGCACACGTGGACACAAGCACACAAGTCAAGCAATATCCATCATGTTAACGAGCCAGCAAGGACAACAGATGACGTTCATGAGGCAGATAATGACGTGTAGGTAAGGAAATAAAATAAAGGCTGTACACTGTAAGAGCGAGATGAATGAAATAGAAGTTGACCATGATAACAAAAGGAAAATAATCAACAACACTGTGGTGTAACCTAGTCTAACACAAAGAACTCCCTTATTTGTCCATATGTCATTTTTTTTTTTTTTTTACATTTACAGCTGTTTCACAATATAGCAGCTATAACACTCATTCCATGACCCTTCTCCTTTTTCTCTCTTGAAGTGAATAACCTTAAATAATGCTATTTCTAAGAAACCAGAAGGTTCAAATGTAACCACTAAGATGATGATGGTGCAGTCGCTGGCACTGAAGACTCCTTCCATCCATCAAAAATTCCACATATTACTATAAAAACAGTAGCGCACTGTATTATGAAGAGTATTCATATAAATCTTAAAGTTGGCACTAGTATCAGGGCTGTGGTGCTCAACCTTCTGACCAATCAGAATCGAGAATTTAGAAGTGCTGTGGTATAAGGCTTTCACCACAAACAACATAAAGACTAAAGTTATTAGCTTTATTTTGTAGTCATCTTCAATAACATAAAATGTCTTTTAAGTTCCCGAGCCTTGGACTCTGCCTTTATGTAGAAAATAATGTATTCAATAATGTATCATGATTTTTGTGTGTGCCGCCAATTCATGTTTCGCCACTAGGTATCGTGATAATATCGCATCAGGTGATCCCTGATCATTCCCATCCCAACTGTTATGCGACTTAATCCATGTCTTCAAACAGAAAGAACATTAGCAAAAAGTGTCATTCCCAACAGGGCTCATATGAGGATATATTACAGTGTAGCTGGGAGGAAATGTAATGTGGGGACATATGAGGACAGTTGAGTCTCATGAGGTTATTAAAAAAATTATGATAATAATAATACAAAAATGTAATCATGCTGCATCAAACTGTGCAGTTTGTTAAAGAAATGACCGATGACCCAGATTCTAAAGGAAGCCCTAAACCACAGTCTCTTAACAGTCAGCTCACTGCTTGGTAGAAATGCAGATACACAGCAATGCCTTGTAAAACCTAAGAATAACAGCGTGACCAACACTGTAACCTGTGGCACAATTAATTAACACTGGCACCTTAACACCTTATAAACAAAACACTAAGTCGAGTCAAAGAAGGGAACGAAACATCCAACAGTCATGAGGATTCTTTATGCTGCTCCCTGTATACCTTCTGTTCAGCATATTATACACCTGACACTGCTAGTTTAACAGTACTGTAGTGAAAGTAGAAATACTACGTAGTCTAGAAGCCACATGAAGCATCACTCTCTCTCTCTCTCTCATCCCCTCCCCCACCCCTCGATTTTTTCCACCCCTCCCCCTCCAGCTGCGGTGTCTGGCCTTCTCCGAATCCCTGATGGACGGCTTCCCTCTTCTCCTGCTCCTCTCTCTCTCTCTCCATCACTCTCAACTAGATGCTCTTCTCATGCAGGAAAGTCAAAAAGTGTCAAGAATATAGAGGAAGTAAAACTGTCGCTTTTTTCACTTTATAAACAAATAAGAAATGTTTTCCTGTGTGCACATTCAGGTTCCTGCAGGGGAATTGATGGACCACAACATACTCGCATGCTCATTTAAGTTTACTAACTAAAAATGGTGGTTTATGGCTATATTATTAGTGTTTATATGCTCTAAAGTAGTATAGTCTACTTTAGAGCATATAATCGGGACAGCATGCCTTAATTTCTTTTATAATAGAAATAATAATAATAATAATAATAATAATAATAATAATAATAAAAATAATAAATACTGCTGTTTCAGTAGGATTTCAGATTAATTAAAATAAAGTGTTTTTAAAAATGCTCTCATTTTAACATATAAGAATATAACAGTTTTATTCTTACAAATAAAGAAAGAAAATCACTTATTTTGGAAATATTACACATAATAGTGTCAAATTCCATCCTGGCACATTCCTCCTAAAAAAAGCACTAATAATAGGCTACTAATACTAATAATAACAATAATGATGATATGTATTACCAAATGTCCAAGCTGCCCAATAAATAAACTGTAAATATATCATGCGCTGGATGAAAAGTCTACATGAAACTCAATTTATCCCAAAAAATAATAATAATTAAATACATCCTATGCATGCTCAGTATTAAAGAAGAGTGCCTTAAACTGCTGAAATGACGTCCATAAGACAGGATGCGATCAGAGAGAAGTTTGAGAACACCTGTGCGGCTTGTCTACTTTACCTGTCCTCGGTTTGTCCCACTCCATGTCACTGGTTCTTATTAATATATTATTATTTCTGTAATCCCGATGCAGGCTGAATAATCCACAGTTTTCGTTCAGATGCGAGAGAGAGAGTGAGAGAGAGAGAGAGCAGCGTGACGCGTCTTCCTTCCTTCCTCCTCTCTAAAAAAAAAAATAAAATGATATTTTTAGAAGCACATACCAGGCCGCCGGTGTTAAATCGCAGTCCTATCCACAAAAACACAAACACGTCGTTCCGTCGCTCTTTTGCCTCCGCGTCCCTCGTCGACCGGCCTCAGCAAGTGCGCGCTCCCGACCGCTCAGGTTCCGACGATACCGCTGGCTTAGGCGCTGCTGCTGCTGCTGCTGCGCGCTCCCGCGCACCGAGCTCCCGAAATCTCTCCTCGTGTCTCTGGTGCGCGCTCCCGCTCGAAGAGCTCCCGAAATCGCTCCTCGTGATTCTCAGGCGCGCTCCTGTCTAGCGAAATCGCTGCTCGTGATTCTGGTGCGCGCTCCCGACTCCGCCGCCGCCGCCACGCGCTACAAACTACTCTTCCTTTTTGGTCGTCATGGCAACTAGGCTCCTAACATCCTTCCACTGCTGCGAAGCCAGACTCTACAACATCCAATGCGCAACCCAATCTCCAAATATAAAGCAAAAACAAACCTATGGGAATAAACAGTGAACAGAAGATGTTTAGGTTTAAGCTTGTTTTTATTGAAGGCTAAACTGTAGTTTCGTGTTGGAGTCTAAACTGGAGACAGGAATTATCTGATGGAAGCATCCAGAATTTCTTGGAAGTGTGCAAACCTGGTATAGACTCCAGGGATGCAATTTATTTCATTGACACTGAAATCTGACAGAAATTATGGATGGATAGGAATAAACCTATTAATTGAATAAAATAAAGACATCAACGTGTAGCTCTGCAGATTTCTATAATTACTTATTAATGGTCTCCAGTCGAGCGTTCTCAATAATCTAATTAATTAAGCACTAATTTCTCATTTCCACATTGCAGAGCTTTGATAGACTAATCCTCATTTATTTACTTTTACATTTTTGGCTTTTGGTGAGCGCCCTTATCCATTTATCTCTTTGTGCTTCTGAGCAGTTTAGGTTTACAGGCTCAAGGGCCCAACAGTGGCATCTTGGTGTTGCTGGAGTTTGAACCTATGACCCTCTCCAACACATTAACCACTGATATACAAACACACACACACAACATGGCCAAAACTATATGAACACCTAACCATCACAATCGGAGTAAGAAAGTTGGAAACATATTATTCTATAGAATATCTTTGTATGCTGTAGCTGTAGCTGTTTCGCTCTAACTGTTCCGGGATGATGATGCCCTTATGCACAAAGTCAGCTCCATGAAGACATGGTGTGTCAAGATTGGGGTGGAAGAGCCCTGACTGAACTCAACCCCACAGAATAGCTTTGGGACAAAATATAACAGGAGCTTCCTCGACATCCCGGCATCAGGACCTGACCTCATTAACGTTCTTGTAGCTGAACTGAATGAACACAAATCTCCACAGCCATGCTCCAAAATCTAGTGGAACGCCTCCCCAGGAGGAGAAGTGTGGAACTTGTTATAACAGCAAAAAAAGGGACTAAGCAGTAAAAGGTTAGAAACGTGAACACAAGCTAAAACCTGAATAAACTGCCCTTAAGTCATTCTGAACTATTCCCCAGATTAATTACACACACTGGAGAACAGCTGCCTGTAAATACCAACATGGCAGCATGTCCAATAAGGCGTATTTGCTTTAGTGAGCTTGGGCACTAAAACCTCGCCTGTTCCCCCGTCGAGCAGATTTTTTAAATCCTCAGTTATTAAAGCAGATGCTCATTAATAAATTGATGGCCAAAATTCACAATTCACAATGCCCAAGAATGTTTTCATAATAGTGCTTTTAATAACAAAGGGTCATATACTACAGAGAGAGAGAGAGAGAGAGAGAGAGAGAGAGAGAGAGAGAGAGTAAAAGACCAGCTGTCCTTGGCATGGTAAAGTCATGGTAATTTGCAGCATTCCAAATTTGTCTTCCTAAAGAAAATATTTTCACTGAATAAATTAGCAAGCTGTTGAGCTCTCCAAAGAAAAAAATACTGAAATGTAGGCTACTATAAAGACAGATGAATGTGAATCCTGCCTTCTAGACCTTTTTTAGGTAAATTGGGATGGCTTAGGTTACTAAGGCTTTGAAGTGGAATGCCTTACTAGAAACAACATGATAAGCATGGATCAACCAAAAAGCAGGTATAGTCAGCACCAACTAGTCTTCTTGATGAAGAAAACTGTAAGTTTTATCAATTTTATTTACTTCTCCTGACTTATATATTCCACATGTTTGTCATGCTTTAAGAATATAAGTATAATGTTTAAATGTTCAAGATGTATATAATATTAGGTATATTAATATCAATCAGTAACATAATGAGTGTGAAACAGTACAGTAAAACGATGTATCGTTGGAACTAAATTGCATTTTCCTAACTGGTGTAGACCAAAGCATTCCAAGCAACACAGATCATCACAACTACCAGCCTGTAGATCAGTGACTAACAATCCAGCCATTCAAACCAACATTTAAGGATGTGAAAGATAATATGCAAGTATAAGCAACTGTAATAATTCATTCATCTTCAGTAAACACTGGATTCTGATTTTGGCACAGCTAAGCCATCTACCAGCATGTTTTTAGGAGAAACCAGAGAACGGAAGACACCACATGGGCATGAGTAAAAAGTTCCTTTTAATTCTGCATGTTTGTATATTAAGAGTTGTACAATTTAGACATTTCATCAGCTTGAGCAGTTGTACTTACTTTTATATAGAAACCTTTAAAGGCCACTGTCAATTTTTTATGATTTTGAGAATGACAGTTGGTTTTTAATTTACTTCCAATAAATTTATTTCTCCTGTTTAAGACTGGAGAAAATAACAGAAAATAAATACATAACTGAAAACAGTAGGTATTATATGTGTGCTTGCCTGTCCACCTTGTGGTTAATATATTAAGTAATGTCTAATATATTAATGTATATATAAATAATGTTTAATAAGTCTCATAAGGTCTGTCTATATTATTATTGATATATATTGTTATGCTCCGAAGATCAATATTGTTCAGTGCTCAGCAGTTGTTCTGCCTATCATATACGTATTCTATTTCTTTTTAATTGAAAAAAAAGACAAACAAAAGATTTAGAAGATAAAATTTAATATTTTGAAAATAGTGTTAATATTTTAAGATTAAAGAAGTGATAATTAAAAAAACATTTAGAAAATCTTAGAAAACATTTAGAAAATAAAGTTGTAGTGCATAAAGAACAAAGTCATAACATTTAGAGAAAATAAACATTTAGAAAATAATAAAACTTTTTTAGAAAAAATAAATTATTATTATTAATAATTAATAATTATTTATTATTCTCAAGGATCTTTGGGTACATTTCAAAAGAATTTTTGGGAGTGTCCCTCTCTCTCACCATTTAGGACTCAAATTTCACAGGACTTATCATATTTGTTGGATATTACTATAGAGTTGACTCCACGTCATGTTATTCTTGAATGATTTCTGGAACCTCACCTTGTCCATCAAACAAAGAAGTATACTATTAGCTGCTATTACAACAGCAAAAAACTGTTAGTCCAACCACTGGAATCATCCTCACTCAATGGACAGATGAACATGGGCTGTGTACTTGTTGGACATTATATCAATGGAAATCTCAACTTCTCGTAAACATGGATATAGCATGAAAACTGGCTTTATTCATAAAATGTTATGACTTTATTATTTAAATATTATGACTATTTTCTAAGTGCTACAACTTTGTTGCTGTAAATGTAACTGTAAATATTACAAAGTAAGGTAAAATTGTGACTAAGGGACTACCAATGAAAGCTCATTCTGAGGCAGTCTATGCCTGCCCACTGTCCCTGTAAAATAAGCAAATAAGAGTACAATAAAGTAGGTATAGGTATTTTGACCTCAAAGCCATACTATTTAAGAAATAAATTCACAACGTTTAAAGAATATAAATGTAATATTTTGGAGGGAAAGTTTTTTGAGTCACAACATTTTAAATTTAAGGTCATAATGTATAAGGAATAAAGTCATACCACTGAATAAAGTAATGATTTAAAATCATTTGTTGTAACATGTTGAAAATAGTATATCATTTTGTACAATAAAATTTAAAGTCAATGTTTAAAGAATTAAGTTGTCCTATTTTGAGAATACAGTAATGATTTAAAATAAAATAATAATAATAATAATAATAATAATAATAATAATAATAAAGTTGGGGGCATTTAGAAAATAAAGTAATATTACAACATTTAAAAAAAATAATTTGTAGCTTTTTGAGAATAACAAATTCAGGATTCGTATACTGTAGCTAAATTAATACCAGAAAGATATTACTTGGGAAAAGTCATAATTTTTAAAGAACATAAAAAATTTAAAAAGCTGTAACATTTCATGTATAAATCCTTTTTTTTAATTCACATCAGGACATTTTCCTTGAAATATAACAATTTTATTCTTGAAACACTACAAACACGTTTTTTGCTCAACATCATGACTTTATTCTCTTAATCTTTTTATGTTTTTTTTAAATCAACCTTAAAACTAGCGCTGCACAATTAATAAAAATCCCAATATGGACCTGGGCAATTAGATAATCTCCAAACGCATACAGGCAATGCATACATAGTCAGGAATTCATGTAGAGTTTGTCAAGAATTTAAGCATTTGTTTATTTTTTTTTCAATAGTTTTGAGAGGATATTATTAGAAAATAGGTAGGTAATATTAGAAAACATCTTATTCATGGGTTCATTTGTACTGTAATTTGCTGTTAGCCTAAATAAATGCTTTAAAAAATAATTTAAATACAAAATGGACATTTAATAGTTACACATTGCAAATGTGTGTCAAAATAATCGCAATGTATTTTTTTTTTTTTTTTTCATCAAATTGTAAAGCTCTACTTAAAACACTGAGGGAATTTTGGATCTGCCCAGGAATCAGATCTGTCGATTTGGCTATTTTGGAGTAATGATTTTATAGCATTTTGTTTTTGTTTAGCATTTTTTGTATAACATTCATGTTTTATGTTTCATATTTGATACAGTTTTATCTGGAACTGTGATGGCCGGACATATAGTCAGCTTCATACTTTATAACATGGTCTGTCTTCCAGTGAAAGGATTAAACATGCAGGCTGAGGTGTGTGTGTGTGTGTGTGTGTGTGTGAGAGAGAGAGAGAGAGAGAGAGAGAGAGTGGGGGGGGGGGGGGGGGTTGGTGGAGTTCAATAAATTACACTTTCCCTTTTTTCCACATTACCACAAGCACTGTTACATGCAGATGGCCCTGTTTCTCAAACAGAGCATATAATCACACATAAACACCCAAATTCCACACAAACACTGTCTCTCACACGCAGACCTGACCCTGACCTCCCGCAGGGACCCTTACATTTGACAAACAACTTCCAGGTCAACTGAAGGTCAGGCCTAAAATAAATACAGAGAGAGAGAAACACGAGATAATATGTGTGTGTGTGTGTGTGTGTGTGTGTGTGTGTGTGTGTGTGTGTGTGTGTGTGTGTGTGTGTGTGTGTG
>JAQQZT010000012.1:29127055-29137999 GCA_030068275.1 Clarias platycephalus | reverse complement strand
GCCGTAGTTTCCCCCTACAATCAATCACTGATCGCCGTAGTTTCCCAATAACCAATCACTGATCGCCGTAGTTTCCCCCTACAATCAATCACTGATCGCCGTAGTTTCCCAATAACCAATCACTGATCGCCGTAGTTTCCCAATAACCAATCACTGATCGCCGTAGTTTCCCCCAACAACCAATCACTGATCGCCGTAGTTTCCCCCAACAACCAATCACTGATCGCCGTAGTTTCCCCCAACAACCAATCATTGATCGCTGTAGTTTCCCCAACAACCAACCACTGTAATAAATTTACTGTAATAAAATAAGTGATTTCATCATGGCTTTTTGTCTGCGTTCTTGATACAAATGACATCATAAACTTTAATTCCTTCTAAAATAATCGATTATTTTCCAAGATGTTCTCGAATATATAACTTGATAGATACACCAACGACCAAAAAAACTCAACGACCATGCAAGCGACTCCATGACGTCACCTGGTGAGCGGGCTAGGAGCCTTAGCTTCTTCCACCTGAAGAAACTTTAGCGACTCCACCGGCTTCAGTATCGACACGTCAGACTGCAGACGTGACTGCTCACGTTAACGTAACTTCTCTTCTGATACGTCATACACACACACACGCTGCTACACTGCTCGCACAGGATCTTAACCGACCGACTGTAGTCGGGGTTAAAAATAAAAATGACAACAAGTGGCTAATGTTGAGGTTAATGCTGACGTTACGTAGCTTACGTAAGTTACGTTAGAAAGCTAGCTGGCTAAATGCTGAAACGTCTGCGTCTACAGCAACACAACTTAGCTAGCGATCCTTATAGACTAAGTATTAGCAAATTAGCACATACATATATTGACACATTTCAGACAAATCGCTACTGTTAAAACTAAAACAGTTATAATGCGCTCGCGCTGATCTCAGCCCTGTAAAAGAGCGTAAAGGCGGTTATTAGCGCACCGCGGCTAGCTAACTAGCTTAGCAGGTTTATTGCATGCTAACGCGGTCTCGCGTACATTCCCCCCCCCGCCTTCTCCTCACCTGCGTTCTGATCCCGCGGCCAGAGGTAATAGGTGGCTGGGATGACAATTAAACCTACGAAGGACGTAAGAAAGTAGAAAAACGTATTGCCGCTGTCATCGTACTGGAACTGCTGTCCGGCCATGTCGGAGTGGGCGAGAACAACCCCTGCGCTGCCCGCTGCTTCTCCGCCGCTGAGCTTATCCGCCCCTCAGCCGACAGTTCAGGCTATAGCAGTCGTCAGGAACGCGCGTGCGTCCTTTCCCTACCCGTTTTCTGTCTAATCCCGCCTCCTGTCTTTCTGTTTGGCTGGAATGTCTTCGGTCCCAACAATCACACGCCGATTTCAAAGGTTTCCGCGGATTACACGCTCCACCCGAGCCAATCATATACAAGAAACGAAAATCTGTCAGAATGCGGATGCAGAGAAAAGGACGCGTCCATTTTGTATTTTGAAGCCAGCTCCTACAAGCCAAAAAGAAAATCTCATTTTAATTTAAAATAAAAGCCCGTTTCGCTATATAAAAATGCATATCCACTAATAACATTTAGTGCATGAGACTCTATAAATAATGTTTTAAATCATAAACGGAACTCTTGCAGAACAATAAAGCAATAACTTCTTTTGGTAATTTTATTAGTTTTATTTTTTGCTTGTTATTAAAAGCTTATCGTTGCTCAGTTCACTCCTGACGAGTGAAAACAATGCAACCGATACATGATCTGTGGATTGGTATACGTGTTCTACGCATGCGCACTGTGCGGGCTTTTTTTTTTTTTTTTTTTAACTGATTAATTTATGTAGTATTTAATTTAAGACGAGAATACAGGTAATGGATTTTATAAGTTTGTTTTATTTTTTAGAAAAATATAAATCTTTGACAATCGATCGCTGTTTTTTCATAGAATTGTACATTAATTTATGCAAATTGTTATTTAATCTTTAAAAGAAACTGATGTTAGAATTCGAGTATTTTATTTCATTTAATATTTACATTATTTGTAACCTTAATATAACTCCTACAAACCCGTGCAAACTTTTTTGCATGGTCCCTCGAACTTAGGAACTGTCTAATAACTGAACGAAATCGAACTCGTATTCGGAAAAATATCCAATTTTATTATGGGAGACCTTTTAAGTAAAAACGCTATAAAACTATTTATTAGTGATGGATGACGACGCACGGGGTGTTTCCACATTTTTCCACAGGAGGGCAGCATCGTGTTTAATATTCATTCATCAACAGATAGTAGTCAAATTTGACAGCATCTGAATCAGATTTTTAAAAATGTACACAATGTATAAAAAAAAAAAAAAAAAAACAATGTTGCATGTAAGAACATTAATAATTACAATTTTGTCTTGGTTTAGTTTTACAGTGCATTTATTTCCAGTATCACAGCATTAACATATACAACAACATATACATACTGTTAGGTTCCTTTATACACTGCCTGGTCAAAAAATAAATTAATAAAATCACACCCTCAAAGATTTCAATTAATTACCTTTAGCTTTGGTTATTGCACAGAATTTTGTGGCCAATTCATGTGTGAAAATGATTACTCATGCTCCCAGAAACACTCTTTCAATGTATTATGTCCTGAAACATACCCGTGCCATCAGGGAAGAAAAACTCCATAGATGTGATACTCTGGTCATTCAGTACATTCAGGTCGTCAGCTGACTTCACATTATTGCCACATAACATTGAAGAAGTCTAGACCTGACGACTGAAGCAATATGAGGTTATAACACTATGGGCACTATACTGTACATATTGAGTGCATCGCTTCATGTGCTTTCCTTCTTACCCTGATGCGCACATCACTCTGAAATATGGTCAATCTAGACACATGCCCTTTTTCCATTGCTCCAAAGTCCAACCTTTATGCTCGTTATCAAATTGAAGCCTTTGATTAGTCTCACTAACAAGTGGCTTTCTTACAGCCACATAGCTGTTTAATCACAATCCCACTGCGTGTACAGAAATGCTCTTACTATCACTATCACATGCAACCTCACCAAGCCTTTAAGAGATCTCCATTCATGATTTAATTTTTCCAACCACATTTCTTCCACATAGTTGATTGTTTAGCACTACCCTTCCAGGTTTTGATAATGTATTGAAGGGTTTTTAATCCAGTTCCAGGAATTTCAAATCTCCTTAGTTGTCTTTTTTGCTTGATGCAGTCCAATAATTTTACCCTATAGAAATGATGACTTTATTTTTGGCCAGACATTGTATTAAGATGCCTGCAATTGGTTTGCATCACTCATAAATTAAAGGTTGAAGAAAAATTAAAACAACAACAAAAAATGTGTTTTATAAAAATAATAAGAACAATGCAAAACATCCAAAAAGTAAACATGCACATGTTTGTTTCTCAATGATTCTGGAGAAACATCACCCAATTATCTAGATGAAGATTTTTATGCTATGTTGTACGCTGCTGCTTTGCATTTCTGCTCACCATGGTTGCACAGAGTGATGAGTTAAAAATCAGTTCGATCCAGTCTGATCAGACTCTCCTCTAAACCAAAGCGACAAACTGACAAAAGATGATGTTTTCAGATCTAAAACATATTCATTTAAACAAACCATAACGTCTTAAAGCTTTTCCTTTCCATCATTTCATCAGCTTTTTCTTACTCTTGCGCCCCAGTGAAGCGGCGATATCCTGTCTTTTTGAGATTCCCCCTAGACTGCCCGAGTGCCCGTTGGGGAGTTCGTGGAAAGGCGTCTGAAGACCCGTCTGCTCCTCGACACTGTCTGCCAAGACAGCGTTCTCAGTCTCTAAATACATGTTGTATAAGATACAGCAAGTCCTCACAGCCAGACCAGTTCGTCTTACAGAACCCATCTGCAGACACGTCAGTCTTTGAAACCTGCACCTCAGACTACTCAGGGATCCTCGCACCACCCGGAGAGCCGCCTGCACTCTTAAATTGTACCGCAGCTTCTTCTCTCCTAGCATCCCGTAATCTGGAAATGGAGTAAGAAGATGTTCCGACAGCGGAAACGTGACGTCGCCGATGACGTGCCTGCCATGTAGAAGGTTTAAAGGATCCTCCTGCAACGCTTTTCCGAGTTCGGTCTCTTGAAGCACACGGGAATTATGCCACCTTCCTGGGTGCTCGACGTTTACACAAGTGAAGCAGCCCTGATGGTTACAGAACACGAGAAGAGTTACAGCATACGTGTTATCGACCCGATATGCCTCTGGATCAGGGACGTCAGCAGGCCTGTCAATGGGAATGGAGCAGGAACCAAGTACACATACGGTCCCAGGAAGCCCGACGTCTGTTAAAAACCCTGCTACGGATGCTTCAGCTTCTTTCCACTTGGGCCAACGAATTTGATCGGCAAAGTTTTTCATGATCAAGGTGCAGAAATCGTCGAGCTGGAGCCGAATTAGAGATTCGCTGGTGTGAAAACGAGCTGCGACGCTGCTGTGAGACTCCTGAGTGGAAAGAGTCCACAGACTGGCCAGAACCGCATGCGTCACCGTCCAGCCTTCGAGACGGCGCGTCACCCAGTCGCAGGGTGACAAGAAGTTTACCAGCTCCTGCAATCAGAGTACCAGGAACGACAGAAACCTTAGATTAGAAAATGAAACCAGTGTTAAAATGATTAGCTAGCCCTTTAGAGAAGTAAAAGATCGAGTGCACTCATTAGTTTCACATTTCATTCAGTCACAAACTAATCGTCTAACTGGGAGCGATACTTCAGTGCATTAAAACAGACAAGCAATCAATATGTTTGGCTAAGTTCCTTAAATGTGTTAAAGCGCTCTCTGTGTTAAAGCATTATTGTCTTTTTTTTTGTTTGTTTATTAGTTTTTTTTTATTAACACTGGATGTAATTTTGCCCAACTTGAAAGTTTCTCATTCTGAAAATATCAGCCATGTAAGCTAATTTTTAATACATTCAGTTTAATTGTACCACCAAAACCTGCTCCACAGGCTCACTGCTATCTGCCCTCTTTCACATATGTGACCTAGCGCAGTGGTTAGCATTGTGGGCTTGTACCTCCAGGGTCTCGGGTCTGTGTGCATGTTTTCATTGTGCTTGTTTTTTTCCAGGTACTTCAGTTTCCTACAACAGCCCAAACACTTGCAGGTTAGGCTTACTGGCACTGCCAAAGTAGTGTGTGAATGTGTGAGTAATTGTGTGCTCTGCCCAGGGTGAACCCCAAGTCACCTGGGATAGACTACAAGCTTTTCCAGGTTTCAAACTCAAGATCTTTGGGCGGGAAACCCTAAACGGAGGATTCCCCCCCCCAAAAAACTGTAAAATTATATTAATTACGCAAAAGTTGTTTTCTTAAAATTAGAAAATTGAGTTAAAAATGTTTTTAAATCACAAACGTTGGTTTTCAGGGATAAAATTTGTTTTCTTAAGTTAAAACAAATTTTTTAATAAAAGACTAATATGAAGACTAATGTTTCTTTGTGGAAAAGTTATTTTACTAAAAAAAAAAAAAAAATCCAAATTTTGGGGGGATATTTTTTTTTGGATTGAAGTTGTTTTCTTGAAATAAAAGTTGTTTTCTTTAAAGTTATCTGCTTGTGGTTTAAAAAGTAATTATTCATAATTTGTTATCTCTGTGTTCTCATAAATTCAAAAAGTCATGTGTAAACTTATACACACAGGAGAACGAGTAGAATACAAAATGTGTGTGGGTTTCAGAATTCACAGGATTTTCATCGATAATGTGTCAGATACAGCTCAATAAACAATGATGCCTGCTATTTAAAAAAATAATAATAATAAAATAAAAAAGCACTATTGTGATGGTGTAAAATATCACGATATTGATATTATGGTAAGATATCGCTCAGCATTAAAAAGGATCATCTCTACATCAGTAATAATGCTCCAAATGTACTGCTGCTGCTGCTAACATTCTATACATCTAGATTCGGATTAAAAGGTAAATAAAAATTGTTTGTTTTTTTTAAACCTACTTCCACTTGGGGTTGTGTGAGCTGGAAGCATTTCTGGAAATCCAGAACAGAGAGAGAAGGAACTGTAGCACTGAAGAAGTTCCTTTTGTCGTCATCATCATCTCTGTGCAGATAAAATGAGGAAGTGTAATTATAAGGTAACTTGTTAGTGCAGCTGAGCATGCTAGTTAGCTAGCCACACAGCCTCTACAGCAGCTGTTCCGCCTTGCAGCGTCACTCACACGTGCGCCCTAGGTCACTTTAATAAACCTACACCTTACCCAAATCCTCGCGCTTTAAAACGAGTTGTGAAATGCGCGTGATCCTCGGCGTCTAACTCATCTGCTAATAAGAACGCGGCGATGCAGCGCTCCAGCGCCATCACTGCTCTCGTGCGCGGACACCAGGGTTGCCATGTAACTCACTCCAAATCCCCCCGAACATCCCACAGGTCACCGAGAGAGCGCGGGTTATCTTACCGGGTGCTTATCGTCATCTCACGACTTATTTCTTCTGAGCACATATAGCCAAGTTCCATGAAATAACAAAAGTAGTTTTTATTAGATAAAAGTTTCTTCTTCAAGTAACATTTTTAACGTTTTTGTTCTCATGATTTCAAGATAGCGAAAGTTGTTTCATATACATTAAAAATAACAAGGGAAATATTCAAATAATACATTTTTCTAAAATTGCAAAAGTGTTTTCTCAAAATAACAAAAAGAAAAAAGAAATGATCTTTTGAGATGGAAAATTGTTTTTAAATAGCAAAGATAAAGTTGTTTTCTTGAAATAAGTTATTTTCCTAAAGTTATGAAAGTTTACTTTCTTAACATAACAAAAGTTATTTGAGATCAAGTTTTTTTTTTTTTTTAAATACATGTTTAAGAAAACACAATTAGGTTGTTTTAACCAAAAAAAAGTTTTTTTAGAGATAAAAGAAGTTTTTTCTTGGAATAACAAATAATTTCCCTAAAATTACAATTTGTATCTTGATATAGCAAAAAAGTAATTTTCGTAAAATACCAAAAATTGTCTTTTTGATGTTACTAAAAAATGTTTTGTTGAGATAGAAGTAATGTTTTAATGAAAGTTCTTGAAATAAGTTATTTTCCTAAAATCTTGTAAAAAGTTTTTTTTTAAGTTGAAAAGGTTGTTTTCTTAAGATAACAAAAGCTGTTTTCTTAAAATAAAATTTGTCTTGAGATAAGTTAGTTTCTTAAGATAACAAAAATGTCTTTAATAAAATTTTTTTTTTACAGGTAAAATTAGGTTTATTAAGATACATATTAAAATAAGTTGTTTCCTTGAGGAAAAAAGGTTATTTTCTTGAAATAACAAGTTATTTTCCTAAAATTGCAAAAGTGTTTTCTTAAAATAAAAGACAATTTCTTACCATCATGGACACTATAGTAATCCTGAACAGGTGATTCAATTTATTTCCACATTTCCATGTTTATTGTATGATGTAGGAGAGATGCCAGCTGAAAGGTTTTTGGATCACAAGACACATTGTGATCCATCTTAGAAAAGATGGCATCTTAAAAAACAGGGCTGTGGTATGAAGACTAATAATCATGAGTTTTCACTGGTTTTTAATTATTTTTATTATATGTACCGTAGCTGATGCTCCGTAACAAAGTTACAAATTATGACAGTTATTTTATTAAGTTAATATTTAATTATGATTATAAAATTTTACTTTCCCTCATATCACATACAGATTCAGTAGTTTGAGTCACTGATTGAACATTAAGTTGATGTCTCATCAACAGGAGGCACTAGAGCAGCATTAACACTCCTGTAATTCAGTGCACTGATAGGGTTAATAAGCGTAAAATAAAATCAAGATGTACAAAAAAAATGCAAAAAAATGTACTAATCAATTCTGTGCCACTACAGAATCAAGTATGCAATAATGAAGCAAGGCAAGACATCAGACACAGAGATAACAAATACAGTAGCGAGAGAGAGAGTGTGAAAAACCCTGCTCAGTAACCTTTATCACTCTCTCTTCAATCCTATTGACCCTTGTGCAGACAGGAATATCAAATGATGAGAGCTCTGATGATGAGCTCTGCCTTCTTCAAACTGAAGAGGAGCTCTCGCCCCTTGTCCCCTAATCAAAGTTAAATATGCAGGAAGTAATTACATAGGTCATGACCCCTCTTCTTCATTTACCTTTCCTGACATGATTAGAAAACTCTATGAGGATGAAAAGCATGTGATCTGGATGAAAATCACAGTCATATGACAGATTTAGGTTACTTTTTTTTTTTTTTTTTATAACAACAACTGTATAGTGAAAGTGTGCTGAAATGAATAGAACTGGTATTAATGAGATGAATGAAACCCATGCAGTGTAAAGGGTTAAAATGAAGACTACTGAGTTCTACTTGAAAGTACATACCCAAGCTTTACATGGACCTTTACATGGTGACATTATAAACATTATAAAATTTCTTTTGTATTTTATCTTTTCTATGTGTATATATGTGTATGGTTTGATTATTAACACCTGCCTGGCTTAATCATTAGCAATTAAAATAATACTTAACTAGCCATATTTAAAAAAAACTAATTTACCAAACAACACTAGCTCGCTCATTTAACCTAATAAATGTTAGCTGCAAATGTAGTGTAACTAGAAATAAACTTACATAATTCTTTAAATGTGAAAAAGAATGACTGAGGATTAGAACAATCTAATGCAATGGACAAGCATGCTGTTTTAGCCTGTTAACTGTTTTTCTGAAGACTGGCTGTTTTTATACTGTAGTTGCATTTGCTAAACTGTATACGGTCTGAAAATGTTACTGAAAAAGTAGAAGCATCTCCTTCAGTCAAAGTCATGTACCATGGTAGAACCATGTACCACAGTGTGGTGCATGTACTATATCAGCAAATAAGTACCATGGTACTGTCAAAATGCCATGGTATTATATACCACGGTACAGGTAACATCAGATTACCATGGGTTAAGATAATAATGTGTAAAATTGAACTATTAACTATAAACTATTTTAAATAATTAAATAATAAGGTCTAAAAAGAATTAGCTAGTGTACCAAACAGTCTATATTTTTACTAATGTTAATTTAGGTATGTGGAAAAATAAACTAGATATTTGCATTTTTTTGGATAATTTTCGGTTGAAATTAAAACATAAAGAGTGAAAAGCATGTGTTTAATATTTGAGAACAAATACAGTTCCTCTAGGATTTTCCCCTACTGCTTTTCAATTCCTTACCTATAATTTGTAACATAAAATGAAACATATTTTTTTTCATTATTAAATCAATCATTATTTGGTGGTTAAATTAAATTAACCACCAAAATCAAAACACAAAATGTAATTATTTGGTATGTTAGAAATAAAAACTTCAAGACATGCTGTTATTGGAAAAACACTAAATGTCAAAGGGGGTTTGTTTTGTTTTTATCCTTTATTTATGAAAGAGCCCTTTGGAGTGTAAGCTGTTTTGGCTATCAGAAGATTCCACTATTCATAGTAGATACACTTCAGATTTTATTGGCACCCATTTCCTTTACAGACCCCTATGTGTTTCTGTCTTGTCAAGGCTTTGAGGATGTCTCTTCCAGCTGATGTATCCAAAGAAAAGGCAGGAAGGGATGCAGAAAAGGGTCAGATGTTCCTGCCCCAATGCCATGCCCCCTTGCAGAGATGCTTTCATTAAACAAAAGTCATCTACTCAAGGTTTCTGGGATTGTCTATCCTTCAGCATCTGAGATGTCACTGCCAGCTGACCTGTCATAAGATCGTGTGTGTGTTCCAATAAATGGGGGTTGAAGTAGGGGGCAGAGGGCGATTAGGAGACTGTAGAGTGCAGAGCCAGTGCTAAGCCACTGTATGACTGCTATAATGAAGGGATTGTAAAATCTCTCCTAATATTATAAACCCATGATTTCGAGACTTTGACCTCTGGTAGGTAATAATGCCTTTCTTTCATACAGCTGAACGTCGCCATAGAATCACTTCTAATCATGACCTCCTGGCCTGCGGTGTTGCCCTTTCTGTGACAAAGCACAGTATTCAGCACTCGGCATTTAACTAGCAAACGGTTTGCATAACCAGCAAAGCTGCAGGTCTGAACCATGCTTAACCGTGAGGCTTTGGCTCACATTTAGAACAGCAAGAGATGAAGGATTTTAGTAAAATCATGCAAAGAGGAAAGACGTATAGTACCTAATGGAATTAAAGAATAAAGGTTTATGGGATGTGGCATTTAGTCCAACTGATGCGCTGCTTCATGTGCTATGTTCAAAAATGGTTCTTGTAACGAGGACCCTAGTATGCAAAATGTATGTCTTGGGTCATATTTAGGCAGATGGGTAACTTGGGTGTGCGTATATATATATATATGCAGTATATACACAACAAAATCCCTGCTTTTTGTACTATTTTAATTCTTGTATTTTTAAATTCATAGTCCATGCTTCATCATAACTTGTATTTTTCCTCCTACATCTTCCTATATAATGAGTGACTGGCTTGTGCTATTCTTGGCAATGAGACAAGTATTAGTATTTGAATTCATACTTTATTATTATACATTAAAAAAATCAGTAGTCTGTGAAAACCTAGGAAAGGGAATTTAATTAGGAATTTAGTTTAAACAAAACACCCACAAACAGAGGATGCTTTGCTTACAGGCCTGCCTTTATATAAGCCCAAGATATCAGCTGAGTTTCAAGCTTTTCATAATTCTCTCAAGTACTAAAAAGTCCAAAGTCAAAGTTCTAATCCTAATCCAAGCCATAAAAGATAATCGCTTATTTCCTTCCTTCCTTCCTTCCCTTCGCCCTCTCTCTGGGTCGGTTTAGGCGATACATCAATTCTTCAATCACGGAGACATGAAAGTTAGTCAGCAATAGTGACTTTCAACAATGGTTAGGAATTCCTTATGAAGCTTATCACGCCTTGTCAGGGGGGGGGGGGGGGGAAAAAACATTAT
>JAQQZT010000012.1:29106670-29122278 GCA_030068275.1 Clarias platycephalus | reverse complement strand
TCACTCTCCGAGACGACTCGTTCATCTGAGTCATGTTAAAGATTCGTTCAAAAAGAACGAATCGTTCATGAACGACCTATCACTACTAGACGCTGTGACCAAAAGTATGTGGACACCTCAGCCTCACACTGTTCTTCCGTTAGTACGGAGTTGGAAGCACCCATTAGTGCACAGCGCCTGTGTACGTTGCACAACATCACAATTCCTTCATCCCTTCACTCTGGCAATGCTACTGCGCACAAAGCGAGCGGAAGAGCTCAAGTGTTCTTGCGGGTGAATCAGCACATCCCCACAGCCATGCCCAAAAAGCTCAAGAAGAGAAGAGTGAAGCACATGTATATATACAGCAATGTGGAATAAATCTGGAGTGAGAAGCGAATTTGCCATTTTCAACTGGAATTTTTGTCGTTCTGCTAAAAGAAATGTTTTATTTCATGTATACCACTTAATTTTACATTTTATTAATTAAGAAAATTACTGATTCATTTTAACCGGTTAGAGTTAGGTTTAATGTTTTGCAACATCCAAGAATTTAGCCAGGTCAAATTATTACTTGAAGATGTATTCAAGCCTTATTTGACTTCAAAGGATCACATAAAATAAATAAGAATTTTAATGTCTGAATGTTTAAATGATGATTGAAATTTTTTACGTATTCAAAATAATTTGAGGGATTGGTAGTTCTGTGGTTTCTCACTGCCACACAGAAGGCAGATTATCAGTCACATCCCTCTAACTCACGCTTCACCCTCCTGCCATATGGAAAAAGGTACTGAAGCATTCGGGCACACACATCCAGACTGTGTAACAGCTTTTTTCCACAAGCCATCCGTCACACACAGACACACACACATTATTACTCAGATTAACTCAACTATGTCAAAACGTTGAGACTGGACTGATTAATCAACACAAGCGCAAACACACTGATCTACACTACCAAACCACTGAATACACCAACCCGTAAATGCTCTTTTGCACAATATTGATTATTTTTGCACTATTTTAATTCTTGCTGCTACTTATGTAACGTGTACTGTTTACTGTTTCTCCTCCCACTACCTCATCACCTCAACTCCGGTATTGTAACGTCATGTTTGTCACACTGTCACTTTATTTTTGACTTGAGAAAGCATGGTTTCAGTTACCACCCAATGCCCAAACCCCAGTCACTGGATGCAGTGCTGGTCCCGAGCACTGAAATTGGAGGGTTGCATCAGAAAGGGCTTCTGGAATAAAAAATAAATAAAGAATAATCAAGTCCACTGTGGCGACCCTTTAATAGGAGCTGCCAAGAGACCAACAACAACTTACATAAAACATTTTTCTGTAACATGATGAATCCTTCCAAAATAAACCTGGACATTTTTTAATATGCAAATTTTCCACATATATTTTCTAAAGCCTTACTTAGTCACATCACTATGGTTTATTCTAATATTTGAGGAAGAAACACAGTGAACAGTAACAGATCGTGCAAAAAAGATACATGAAGTGGCACTGAACAGTTTTTAATCACATAAGACAACAGTTTAAAAGATGGTCATCATGTAATTTTTACACATTTCTTACAAATTTGCATTTTGTGTTTAAGTAGCTTTTAAATTTTAGAAAATGTAGTTGCAACCTCGCCTCTTACAGTTACTAGGCACTGACACTGGGGAAAAAAGCTTATAAATGTAACCCACGCAGAAATCTTTAAAAGTCATTTATGTGGACCGTCTGACTCACAGGTTCCTATGTTAGTTGTTACAACACAGGGTGTACAGTTTGATCCTAAGCTTGAGTAAACGTTTCGTTCCACTGGCTATTCAAAGTTTCCTACAGTGCAAATTGTCTTACAGACCAGTTTAAGATCTGAGCATAGCAGCATACTACACCATGTAGTGGTATTTACTATCTAGTGTCACATGGTTAGACACTACAGAGCTGTGATTTCTGTATGGTGCTCTGTATATATGGTGCAGGATGATTACCAACAGCAATGGCTTAGTGATTGACATTTCTGTTAGTAGCCAAAAGGTTGTGAGTTCAAGTCTTAAGATTGCGAAGAGAGCCACTACTGGGTCCTTGAGCAAGACCCTTAATCTCCAGCTTCTCATCTCAACTCTTCGATTGGATTTTGACTCACTTGTACATTGCTCTGGATAAAAGCATCAACAAAATGAATAATTGCAAATGATCAAGGGTTTGATGAGAGCTACTTATAGGAGAGCATAAGCATGTTTGTCTGGTTATAGAAACTAATACTAAATGCAGTCTGGTCAAAACTAATGTTTTAATATAGATCCTGTGCGCAGTGCTAGGTTATATCACAGTGTTTTAAATGCAGAGGAACACCAGTCATGCTTGAGGCTCTGATATATTCATATTCACAGTCCTTTTGTAAGATATTCTTTTTCACACAGAGGACAGGAAATCTGCCATTGGAATGTCAGTGAGCACCAAAACTCACTAGTGTGTATAGTAGCAGCAGGTGGAGAGGGGCGGTGTGGGTTATATTCTTGGCTGGCTCGCCTCAGGCCTAAGGAGGGGGGTTTCACATAGAATTGAGTGTGATCTCTGCAACTCAGCATGCAGCTGGAACATTAGAGATGACTGGGGTCACCACGCTTTGCATACATACACACACCCAATCTGCATGACTCCACTTTTGGAGACTGGGATATGAGTGTATGGGAATGTCATTTGATGTTTCCCACAATGCTTCGTCTTAAAGCACACAACTTAAATCCTTTTAATTTCTCAGTCTTCTCCTTCTTTCTGTGCATCTTTGTTTCTCTCTGTTTATCCTTCACTTTTACATTATGTGAGTTGCCAAGTTTGCCCTCATTGGGAGGCTTTTCCTTCACAGTATGACCAAATCAGCCAGTGACAGAACAAATATACTCACAAATATACACCCACTCCCTTCCTCTTTCATGTCAAGATGATATGAAAGCTTCTATCGCAATGATCTACGCGCTGCCCGCTTTTTTGACACCGTGCAATTTCCGAGCGCACACGGCCACAAAAAAATAATTACGGAGTCAAGGTAAACGATCCGGGGCCCCGATTCTGATTGTGGTAATTGTCATACACCCTCGAATCAAGCCACTGCAGTCAATGGTCTTTAATGTGAAATTAGTGCCTCTTGATAACTTGCAGTCCACAGCAATTCTGCAGTCATCAGAGCTAATGGAGACGCGCTGCGCAGAATACCGCGTATTAAGGTCTATTCTTGTGTCTCGTACATGGAAAGGGCTGCAAGCCTGGCCGCTGAAGCGTTTTATTCTCTATGAGTGGATTGTGGCTTTAGCTCGCCAACACTGCGAGCCGTTAAATGTGAAAAAAAAAAACTCAAACGGATAATCAAAGTCAGCCCCCCATCCATGGTAATTTCGCTTGCAAGCAGCGAGCACACAAGAGTACACCAACGTAGGCATGGAGGAATTTTCATCACATCATTATCGCAGACTGGGGTATAACATATAATGTTATTCAAAACATCTATTTTAACCAGTTTATTCCTGAATGCAGTCATTTCTGGAAATTTTTTGTGACATTAAAATGTATGTTTTTAAACTATGCCAACCAACCCTGCTATCCTCTAAATTAAACTTGTGTACAACTCTTGCATTAAGACTGTCACACAATCAGCAATAACAGAAGAAAAACTAAAATATCTACTAAATATGAATGTTATTTTTATGTTTTTTATTATTATTATTATTATAATGATTTATTTTTTAAGTAGTAGTAGTAAGGGTTAACATGTGCCTGTGTGCTTGACCTCATTCTTTAAACTTGGCCTTTGGGACACAGGAGCTGTAAAGTTATGCAGAAGTTATTCTCTGTCTTTTTGGCCCATCCCTAATCCTCCAAAACCGAATTTCTTTGGGTGAGCACTGTGCTTCTTTTCTTGTTTCAGACTGGCTATACAACATAAAGTCACCCCGCATTTAATGCTTACGACAGGATGGGACTGGGGATTTTCCTATACCCTCTCTCCCTCTCTGTGCATCGTGTGAGTCCACGACCTACAAATCCTCCTCCTCTTTGCCTCAGTGCCTGACCCGAATGACAAAAAAACGAGCCCTGATTTGCACCGCGTCTCTGGGAAATGCCGGAGCCGATAATAGAGATTTCGTCTCCATCTTTTACGCACGACTTGGTTATTGTCGCTTCTCCTTAGTCAGAGATTAAGCCTGACTTCCCTACTCACACTAGCCAAAGTGGCCTGAGCTGAGGGGATGACAGCAGATGAGGATCAAGGATTTGGCTCTTCTGGGTTGCCAGATTGTGTTGACATTCCGGTTTAGAAAATTAAAGGTGCATTCAGTAGGATTAGATTGAATGTTTTTAAGTAATTAAGTCTGTAATATTCTTCATTTTTGACATTTTAATGTTTCTCACCAATGTTCACAAAGCTTTGCTCAAATTCCAAGATTAGGTCATGTGATTTACTGGCAGCCATTTAGAAGTTTTATTATTGCTTCCAATAGTTTGAAATTCAGTCTCAAAAAGTTGGATTCATAGTTATTGCGAAGTCAAATAATATTTATAATAATTTTATATAAAAACATTATAAATCTACAAAAAATTGCGTATGTCTCTGAAACAACACACAACATTATCAGGTGTTAATAAAAGTAGTAAGTATTGTATTTCCAAGCAACATGGTTAAAAAAATCTAAATGAATTACAGACATAAATGAACCATCATTTAAATACATTATATTGTGTATATTATGACAAACATGATTGCACAGAACATTTTTATTCAAATTTTATTTGTCACATACATAGCCATACACAGTATAATATGAAGTGAAATGCAGTTATTATTTTATACCCTATATAAAAGCCTATTTATTGTACTGAACTTCAGAGAAGTAGCGCTCCCAGTGGATTATAGGGAGGACAAGATTTAGTGGCAATACATTAAGTAACAGAAGATTATGAGGCTGTTTACAGGAAGAATGATGATGATGGTGGTGGTGGTAGTAGTGGTGGAGCTGGCGAAGAAAGGTTTAATTTCACTTTTTATATATTTGAATGCAGATTAAAGTTTCAAAATATTTTAATAAAATCATGAATTGTTTCAGCTTTTCCAATTATTGATTGTCTAGTTATTTTATTTTAGGCAAGTGATATCATACGATGATTTAAAGTATTTAAGTTTATATTTATATTTATAGCAATGCAAAATATGAAACACAGAAACAATTACATAAGGATGGCCAAAGATGAAAAGACAAGTATCCCTACAGTGTACAGTAATTTAAGGCTTGGCAGGTACTTATCATTTCATCATCAATGATTGGTAGCAATTACACTGTTTAAGAGGATAGTGATTACACAAGGCTATAAAGTCTAAATCTATTCCACTCACTTTTGTAATCACACACAATGCCACTTTTGTTACTTGTAACTAATTAGTTGTATAATATGGGTTATGTGATGTAAAATGTGAGGTTAATTTTTTTTACGTATTGGTTAAAGAGTTTCTGATTTTGACAACTTGTGACTTGTAAAATTTGACATCTTGGAACCAAAATAACGTGACATTTATCAAGAACAATGGCATAGCTCAAATGAATTAGTCCCTGTTTGATACTATCAGACAGCCAGCTCTTCATTAAACATGCTAGTTTTATAGGTATTTAAAATATGTATATTATTATAATCACCATTCACTAAAGATCACTGTCCAATCTGGCAACCATGTATACAAACAACCATGTATACATTCTTACTGCAAATATATATATAAATAAATGTATATTTGCAGTAAGAATCTATATCCAGGATTACTGGGACTTGTAGTCCTTGTATATCCTGTAGTATGAGATTTTGTAATATTTTTTTTTATGTCTAGAACAATTCTAGACTTTGACTAGAAGTCCTTACCATTGCACTGGTTTAGAAAGATAATTACAGTATCTTACCAAATGTCCAACTGCAGAATGAATAATGTTCATTCATTCAAGTCGTCAAGTAGATCAGTGTGTTTGTGCATGTGTGTGTTTATCAGTTCAGTCCTGATGTTATTTAGATCGTCTGAGTGATTTGCGTGTGTTTGCACGCGTTTTTTTAAATTATTTTTTTTAATCAGTCCAGTCCCTTTGTATTGAGGAGACGGATGGCTTGTGGGTAAAAACTGTTACATAGTTGGGATGTGTACCCGGATGCTTCGATACCTTTTTCCAGATGGCAGGCGGGTGAAGAGTGAGTGAGAGTCGTGTGTTCGATCAGCCACAATGCTGGTGGCTTTGCGGATGCAGCGTGTGGTGTTTATGTTTTCAATAGAGAGGAGAGAGACCCAGATGATCTTCTAAGCTGTCATCACTATCCGCTGTAGGGTCTGGCACAATTCCCGACCCAGACAGTGATGCAGCTGTTCAAGATGCTCTCGATTGCCCCTTTATAGAAGGTGGTGAGGATTGGTGGTGGAAGCTGGGCCTGCCTCAGCCTTCTCAGGAAGAAAAGACCAAGTGAGGTTCTCCTCCAGGTGGACACCCAGGAATTTTGTGCTCTTGACAATCTCCACAGAGGAGCCATCTCTTTTGTCTTCTCGACGTTCAGAGACAGGTTGTTGTCCTTACACCAGTCCGTTAGCCTCTGCACTTCTCTGTATGCTGACTCGTCGTTCTTGCTGATGAGACCCACCACGGTCGTGTCATCAGCAAACTTGATGGTATGATTGGAGCTGTATGTCGCTCCACAATCATGAGCCAGCAGTGTGAACAGAAGGGGACTGAGCACACAGCCCTGGGGGGCCCCAGTGCTCATTGTGGTGGTGCTGGAGGTGCAGTTCCCGATCCGCACTGACGGTCTTCCTCGCAGTCACACTGTCCTGCAT
Organism: Clarias platycephalus; assembly: GCA_030068275.1. Lineage (NCBI taxonomy): Eukaryota > Metazoa > Chordata > Actinopteri > Siluriformes > Clariidae > Clarias > Clarias platycephalus. Next base: position 29,115,434 of record JAQQZT010000012.1, on the reverse strand, counting down.
GTTGAATCGTGCATAGAAGCTGTTCAGCGCATCTGGAAGGGAGCCGTCACGGTCACAGGCAGGTGATGTCCTTGAGGTTGTTGTGGATTTTCTGTGCGTGTGCGCGCTTTGCATCTCTGATGACCCGGGACAGTCTGGTCCTTGCTGTTCTTAGGGACACCTTGTCCCCCGCTCTGAAGGCAGAAGTCGGGTCCTCAGAAGTGCACGCACCTCCACAGTAATCCACGATTTCTGGTTGGGTCGTGAGATGATGCTCTTTGAGACAGTGACGTCATCGGTGCACTTATTGATGTAGTTGGTCACTGATGACGCGTGCTCCTCCAAGTCGGTGAAGTCGCCGTAAGTGGTAGCCGAGGAGGGGGTAAACAGTATCCAGCGTGTTATCTCCTCTCGTTGCAAAGTCCACATACTGATGGAATTTAGGAAGCACTAACTTAAGAATTGCATGGTTGAAATCTTCAGCGACACTAAACAGTCCATCGGGGTGTGTGTTCTGCAGATTACTGATCCTTGCATACAGTTCACAGAGCCTGCTTAGCATTAGCGCTAGCTGGAATGTACACGCCGATAATGAAAACGGTGGTGAATAAAAAGGTCTACATCTAACAGTCACAATCTCCAGCAACCATGAGCAAAAGCTAGAAACTAGCACAAAGTTCTTACACCATTCCGTGGTGAGGTAAAGACACAAGCTGCCAGTCTTACCGCACAGAGCTGCATTTCTATCGGCGCGAAACGAGGCTAGCCCGTCTAGTTGAATGGCGGCGTCTGGAACTCTGTCGCTGAGCCATGTCTCCGTGAATACAAAGACGCAACAGTTCCTAAACTCACGCTGTGTAGTCTATTGGATTCGGATGAAGTCCAGTTTATTTTCTAGGGAGCAGACATTTGATAAGATGATGGACGGAAAAGCCGGCCGGCTAGGGTTTGTTTTTAGCCTAGCACAGACTCCCGCCCGCTGGCCGCGCTTCCGCTTCTTCGCGCACCGCTTACGATGTCCCCTCCTACGGCCACCGGCATGAGGCAACACCGAGGACTGGAGGCCTGGTTCCCGAAGCAAGCCGAGGTCGCGTAGCTTCTCACGCAGCTCATCTTGAATGTATTTTACCGGGTTATTGAGTTCTGATTAAGTGTCTGGCGGTGGTAAATATGAACGGTCGCGCCGATGTCCATATATTGTGTAAAATAAACGCGCTACGACACGAAGTAAACAAAGTAGCACCATTTTGGCTTTCGGAGCGGCTGCTGCGTGCTATTGCCGCGCTGCCATCTTGGATCATTAATTTATTCATTCAGTCAGTAAGTCATCTTCTCTACTGCTTAGTCTATACGGGGTCGCAGGAAGCTGAAACCTGTCCCAGGTAACTTCGGGCACAAGTTGGAGTACACCCTGGACACAATGCCAATCCAATCCACTCAATACACGGTGGGAGGAAACTGGAGTACCCGGAGGAAAACAACGAAGCGCAGAGAGAGCATGCCACCTCCATGCACACAGGGTGGTGTGAGGCTACTAAGACACTGTGCTGCCCAGAATGTTTACCGACTGACAATTACCATTTAATTTGGTGGAAAAGAAAATTGCTAGAGCTTCAAATTCAAGGTGCACTCCTACTATACCAGTTACAACCGATTGTACCAACTGAATACTAACACTGGTTTCGTCTACGTCAAAGTATAATGAACAAATCATGAAATTAGGGACTTTTATTAATTATATTGATTAAATAGGGCCAGGGAAAAAAAACAATTGGAAAATCAATGAATACACTTTATTAGTCTATAATTAGACTAGGCCTACTGTGCATAGCACATGCAAAGAAATGTTCTAAATTCTAAAGCACACCTTCAAAAATTATATGTACAATTTAATAAGTACTGTACTGTAAAGTTCAGAGGTTTCCTCAGGGCACTTTGGTTTCCTCCCACAATCCAAAGGTATACAGATTAAGCTAATACGTTTTTCTAAATTGCTGGTTTATTGTCAGTGAGTGTATGTGTGTGCTTGTGCCCTATAATGGATTGGCACCCCGACCAGTATGTACCCAGCCTGGTGCCCCTAGGATAGGCTCCAGGTGTCCCTCTAACCTGGACAGGTTTAGTGATATATAGAGAACTAGATGTGCCGCGACTTCATTCGCATGGGATTTAATTGCACACTCATAAGCGTGTTTTATAAAATTTACCATGCCATCTATTGAAATTTTTAATGAAATAAAAAATTTATGTATTACAGTGAAGTGTGCAGAATGAAGGTGTGAGATTTCAATTGCACACTCTTAAGCGCATATTAAAAATGAAAAGCGGCATCTGTTGAATTTTGAGATAAAGTAATGATTTTTTTCAAGTTAGATTTTTTTATGATAATGGCGTTTTCAATTGAAATTTCAAAGTAGCATAACTTCCCTTCCCGTGGGCCGATTGCAATAAACCAATGCCTATATGTTGCATCTAGCTCGGCCAAATACACATGTGAAAACCCCATTAAAATTAGTTCAGTAATTTTTATGAGATGTGTGCACAAAGAAACAAACAGACAAAAATTCCCAAAACTACCTTGATGTGTTCTATTATTCATCTCACATCCCCCCCAAATTATTTTGCAAATATCTTCAATATGTCTAGAATGTATAAGAAGAAGAAGATGTGATGGACTATAAAGTGCAGTAAACAAGACAAAGTCAGCATTTGGTGTGACAACTCAGTCTTAGATAGAGTGAATATTGGTCAGTTGGGACACATTTTTCCTGTCTCTTCTCTCTTTTTTTGCATTTCAACAATTAAAAGGAGATGTTTAACATTTTATAAAGTTGCTCTATGAAGTGACAAAAGAAGTGTATGACACAAACCTGTCCGACTTTAGCAGAAATGTAAAAAAAAAATAAAGGAGTATATTAAGAAAGTATATGTTGTTGTTTTTTTTAAACATTTTAAGCTTTTTGGAGACTCTGCAACATTACAGAAACATATTGCATACAAACCTCTGCATAATGCATTTTTTTCATTATTGTTACCTTCTTTACTCACACAGAAAAGTTTTGGTGGAAAAAATCATGTTCCAAAATCTAAAAACAAACGCCAATAATAAAACACAGTACTCTCCTTTATTCTGTACAGTACTGTATAAAGTACTGTCCTTATTAACGTCATGCAAAGCATGCATACGTTTTTTTTTATTTTGCACGCTGCACGCTCATAATAATTTCTGTATATTTAATCTTTATATACTTTGATAATGATGTTAAAAAAACTGTTAATGCTGGACATAGTTTCTGTTAAGGTCAATGTATTAAAGTAGAGCGAAAAGCATACAAGGTCCAAGGGTGGCTATTTAAACCGTCCTAGGACAATTTGATCAAATAAGTCAACAACAATGTCAGATTAAAGGGGATGCAGTCTGTGATTGCAATTTCTTTGCTATGATGTGGCCGACAAAATAGTCTATCATTTTGTGATCTATATTTTTTGTAGTTTTTTTATTTTATTTTATTTTCTCCTGTCGCAGACTCCCCGCTTTGCACTAAGTAATGCAGAACGTGCAGTGACCGTCATGGGGCCCGGGTGATTGTTTTGGACGAACAACAACAAAAAAAACACACATAGGTCCCACCCCTCCGATTAAGAGACCGAGGGAGGTAAAGGGGTCTGTAAGGAGATAAATTGTGGCGGAGGAGAGAAAGAGACAGAGAAGGCGGGAGTATAGTGTGTGTGTGTGTGTGTGTGTGTGTGTGGGACTTCTCATGTCAAAAGGCCAGCTAAAAAGCCAGAAAAGTCCTGTCCACCAGAAAGCCTTCCACAAGCCACATAATATAATGCGTTTGTATTTATTATTATTATTATTATTATTATTAAAGGCTTCAGAACTAATGTACACAGGGCTGAAATTATGCTGTTCTCACAAGGACATGGCATGCGTTCAGTAAAGATTAGATAAGGAGTAGTTTCCGAGCCCTTGACGATTCTTTAACTGTACAAATTTTAAAAAATAAAAAAAAGACTTGAGACTGTGATTCGGTCACCAAAAAAAAAAAAAACTTAACTTCCATGTTGTTTTCTACATTTTCTACATGAAAATGTTTGTACAGTAAATGCACAGATATTTAAATACAGATTTGCAAAGACATATAAAATCTGTTATAGTCTACATATAATTGAATCTGAAATGTGTGAAAATATCAAACAGTAATGTAAGTACTTATAGCCTACTTGACATACTGTAGTTGATTTAAAGTCACCTGTTTAGTGGGTTTAGAGTTTAGAGTGTGCGAGTTTGCTGACCAATCAAGCAGAGAGATACCATTGTCCTTAAACCATGTATTCATAATTTTGGCAGTGTGGGCAGGTGTCAAATTAGCATAAAGTGCTCTAAAACTTCTTGTTAGACGACTGTGCTGACCTTATAAAACAGTGGAGCAACACCAGCAGATGACATGGTTCCCCAAATCACCACTGACTGTGCCTCTTCTCTCTTATTTCAGACTCTGAGACCTTGATTTCCCAATGAAACGCAACATTTACTTTCATCCGAAAAGAGGACTTTGGCCCCCTGAGTAACCATCCAGTCCTTTTTGTCCTTAGCCCAGGTAATTTAGGCAAAGCAAGCTTCGACCAAGTACTGATTGCTGTATATGTTCACACTTATCAGTAGTCCAACAATTCTGTGTTAAAAAAAAAGTTTTTTAATTGGTCATAACCATCAGAATTACACTCATTCTGTGTGTAATGAATCTATATAATATGAGTTTCACTTTTGGAATTGAATTACTGAATTAAATCAATTTTTCGATAATGTTCTTACTTATTGAGATGCACATTTATATATTTGACTATCAATGATACAAATGAGATCTGCTAAAGATGTTTATTTCATTTTTTTAGTAGGTATGTAATTCCTCTTTGTCAAAGGATACCTGGCATGATGCTGATGTTACGTGCTAGCTGTTTAAAGGTGTTGAAAGCATAAGTGCCCAAGTGTGTCAATATTTCATTGACACTTGTGTGTGGGAGGTAAAAGGTGGCACAGCAACTGATTTTCACATTAAAGAACTGAAAACAATCGCAAATAAAATGACTCTCCTACTTATTTACTATGTCAAAAAATGTCCTGTATAAATTAGTGCCAAACTGCACAAATGTTTTCTAAAACTTGAAATAATAATTAGTAATACCTGGATATAAAATAGGTACCTTATACAAAGAGAGAATAACTTTAGGCCAGATTAAGAATAAGAGATGATGATGATGATGATGATGATGGCGGCAAAGACATGATCATCATTGTTGTGACTTTTCAAAAGACACTAACGATTTTGAACGTAAAAGAACAAAGGCTAAGTGACCAGTAAAAGTGTGTGTGTGTGTGTGTGTGTGTGTATGGGGCAAGGGTTCTTTATTGAAAAGGCTTTGGCCTAGATGTAGTAATGTTAACTTCAAGTGCTCCCTCTTTCTCTCCTCTCTTCCCAAGGCCCCAGGTTGCCTTTGCATGACATCATCGCCGAAGCATGCCCCCCTAAACCCCCTGCGAATCTCCCCGTCGTCACTACAATTCAGGCTTGCTGCTCTGCAACACATACGTTTTTCCCCCTCTTTTCTTCCTTTCCTTCTTCCCTTTCTCTTCCTCCTCTTCTCTGACAATCCCCTCCCATTTTTCCTTAACCAGGAGAAGGCATTGTCTTGAGCGAAGGCCTGATCAAAAAAAAAAACGCAGCCCGCCCAAACCGCTCCCTTTTCTGTAAATTCAATAAGCCCACCTTAAAGATTTGCCTAATTAATGGATGACATCTTTGGCTAGAGCAGAGGCGAGGTATTTTGCTCGGGCTCGGTCATTGTTGGCCTCCTAATTAACTTTCCCAGGTCAGCCTGGGTCTCAGCAACCTGAGAGTGAAGAGCTCCATTGTGCTAGGAGTTGTAAACTTACTTTTTTTTCGCTTCGGCACTTAAAAGGGAAAAGCAACTATAGGGAACAGAAAATATCCCATTTAAAGCCTTTGTGAGCGAACTGCCTGCACATGGTCCAATAAAGGAACTCTTTTTAAATAAGCGTTAGTGGTCCTCCCTACAATCCTCCCTCCCTCTTCTTTCCTCTCCTCTTTATCAGAGCGATGCAGAAAGGTTATGAATGATAGCTCGGCGTCTGAGGAGTGAGGGCCAAGGGCCAGGCTTCTGTGTACCATTTGTGTTTGAGGCTTTTTGAAGGAATTCGGGTACAAAGACAAAAAAAAAAGTCTGCGCTCTGTCTGGAAATTGTATAATTATAATTTCCACTGGGTAAAGAGAATAAAAATAAAAAGTTTACTACTGTAAGGGAAGTGACACTTATTGGCTCATACAGTTGCTCTGTTTATACACCAATTTTGAGACTTTGCGTTTTTCAAGATCAGCGAGCGTCCATTTAAAAGGAAAGAAGACACACACATTGGTTAATGACTATTGTTCGAAAATAAGCATGGCACTTCAATATTTATTAATACACAATTAATCCAACATGGAAAAAAAGTGCATAACAATAACCCAGGAAAACAATGGAATCCCTCATTAACACCTACCCCCTCTTACTTCCTACAACATGCACACACACCGTCTGTCTGTCCCGTGGTCTAATCCAAAAAAATGAAGCTTCCTCACTTAATGAGTGGGGTGTGATCTTCCCACAGTCAGAAAGGACAGAAAGGACAACGTCACACGGTCATAGCCGCTCTATTCAGCATTCAGTGAAGCCAGTTACACAACTAATGCTGTTTTTAAACGTGCATCAGATCCCGAATGTAGATACGCAGTGTATCAATCAGCAAGTAAGCATCCAAGACATAACATGATATGTAAATTATGCGGTATGTTAAGAAGCCTGATTTCTGATTTTTTTTTTTTACTTTCTCAGCACTTTACGAAATGCCTCTGGCTAACGCAGATATCATTTATAAAATTTTACGCATTGACTTTCGTGACGAGGTTTGCAGCTTCCTTCTATTGCCTCTTCCATGCAGATTATGCAGATCATGCTGTGATATGCGAATTCGCCTATATTTTTCTGCCTAGCATACACAAAAGTTCTAGCTGATTTTTTTTTCTATTAGACATTTTGGCAGGAGGAGCTTTGTTATCTTTTTTTATAGCATCTCTCTGCATTGCTTTGACCTGCAGGCGACAGTTTATTTTAAAGTCTTTAGTCAGATGATTAGATTAATTCATGGTTGTTGAGTGTTACTATATAAGTCCAGTGGTTGTTATTCCTAATGACAATTCTTAACCTGCCTAACAAGTCCTAATGAGTCAATTAAGACCTAACGAGTTAATTAAGTTTGGATATGTGACAACTGGAAGGGTGTCCAAACTTTTGCAAATGCAGTAATTACTTTTTTGTCAATTCGTTTGTTAAATAGAAATAAACACGGTCACGTTTGTTCTTTTGGACTTCTGTCCAATAATGGCTCAGCTTTAGGATTCAAGCTCGTGCCATAATGATGATATCTAAAAATAAATAAATAAAAATAAAAAAATCAACACTCTATTTAATATCCTAATTTAGTTAATTCAATAGACGACACATAAATCCCAAATATTTAAAGTAAGCATTTATTATGTCGATGTTTTTTTTTTCTTTACATTTTTTTTTTTTTTAATTGTGTCTTCAATTTAACATCTTTAGCAAAACCTGTGCATTTCTGTAACTATGTGGATTTATGTGCTTCAGTTCTTTCGGCGTTTATAACAGAGAACCGATGAGAACAAATGCTGGTGAATATCCAGCATTGCATCACATCGCTATTGTTTCAGGATTATTATAATCACGATGTGATTGGATAACTTTTGGCAGGCACATCGTTTCTCTAGAATGTTCCATTCATCAGCTGTCACCTGAGGACATCAATAAGCCATAGCAGACAAACGAAATGAAGTCACAGTAAAATAAAGTCTGGTTAAAATCGGCCTTTTGGTGTGAACAGCCAGCGCTTCTCGAGCCAGCTGTCATAATTTGTTAACGTGGCTTTTCAAAAACCGAGAATGATAATGCGAGGATAGAAAAAAAGTGGGACCAAGAGAAATGTCAGGGTTTTTAGGCAGGGGGTGTGTGTGTCACGAGTGACCTGAAGCAGAGAGAACGGTCCCCAGGGAGTCCCGGGGCCGACATCAGACCGATTTCAATGCAGCAACATGATGGCATCTCCGATATTTTAATATTAATGAGCGGGCTCTTCAGCTCAACAGGTGCCACGGCGGCACGCTACACAATACCAAAGCCTATCCAGTGTCCTCTATACACATGACCAGCCCAGTTAGGACCAGTGTGACTTAAAGAAAGCAGGAGACGTACAGAGAACGAAAGAGAACGCAAGAAAGAGAGTTAAGTCAGCCATTTGAAAAAAGAGAAAGAAAGAAAGAAAGAAAGAAAGAAAAGCGACCCTTTTTGAGTCACATCTCGCGAAGCCGAAAACACGAGGGCCCGATATTTCTCCTCTTCTTCCCAAACCCCCTTGAGAAAGAAATTGACTTTTGTTTGGAGTTTGTGAAAAGTGGGAATCAGGAGCAGGACAATGGGGCTCCCCATGGAGAGGACCCGAGTGAAGCCATCTCAAATCAGTCAGCCAAGGGACCAATTAATCCGGCCATTGTCAGGCCCAAGCCACTGCCAGCACATCAACACATTCACGGCCCATTGTCCCGACCCTCCTGCAGCAGGATTTAGTCCGTCCAACAGCCAGTTTTGTCCGAGCCAGCTCAGGCGGAAGTTTCTCACTGACAATTTGCCCCAAATAGATTTGTCAGA
>JAQQZT010000012.1:29091670-29101670 GCA_030068275.1 Clarias platycephalus | reverse complement strand
AGGCTCAATAGGGGGAAATCATTAAGTTAACACTTTCCCTAATGTCGCCTTTGTGAGCGCGCCATTGTTTTATTTGAAACCTGCGGCACGGCGCTTCCCTCAACAAAACGCGCCATCAAGCAGCGCGCGGGGATGGGTCTGGATTCCCACAGACACAGAACTGGTCATCACAGCCTGAAGTCAACATGAGTTCAAATGGAAAACTAACGTCATGCTCATACAGACAGGGTTTTTAATTTTATTTTATTTTTTTAAAATAACTTTACGCACCGGACTGAATCATTTACCACCAGTTCTGCGCTCTAAATATTAGTGCATGGTGATAACTTTAAAAACAATGTTCTGTATTATTATTATTATTATTATTATTATTATAAGGTCGGATTCTGGATATCCCGTGCAAAGTGTGTGGAGACCGAAGTTCAGGGAAACACTACGGAGTTTACGCATGTGATGGATGCTCTGGATTCTTTAAGAGGAGCATACGAAGAAACAGGACGTACGTCTGCAAATCAGGCACCCAGGTGAGTCCCGGATCCTCATCCTCTCCGCGTCGTTTTTAAGCAACGAGCGCATTAAGCTAATTTGCGGCCCCGAGTTCCTCGAAGCAGGCAATTGTGGAGATTTTCATAATTGAAAGATTATCCAGGGAAAAGAAGTGAGCCTCCTCCCATGCCTTTGAGGGCCCTTTGGTCCGGCTAGTGTAACAGGTGTAATCCAATCTTAACTGGCTGGATTTGGAGAGCGGTAGGCGGGAATGAGATTATTGGCCAAGCGGCAGGGGAGCGAGTCAATGGCCGTCATTACTGCACCATTCCCCCCATACCTGTGGAGTGGAGTGGAGTGGAGTGTCCCCCTCCCTTCGCTGGAAGATATATCTGTGTCCTCTCTCTCTCTCTCTCTCTCTCTCTCTCATGCTTCTCTAATTCTTTTCGTGGTATTTTTTAAATGCACTTAGGGAGGCTGCCCGGTGGATAAGACGCACAGGAACCAGTGTCGCGCCTGTCGCTTGAAAAAGTGCCTGGAAGTGAACATGAATAAAGATGGTGAATAATCCAAATCTAAAAATCCAATTTTAAAATATAAATATGCTTATAAAGCATTTATTTATTTATTTATTTATTTATTTATTCTATCATGCACGTGTTTGAATTACATCCAAACAGCCGTGCAGCACGAGCGAGGCCCGAGGACGTCGACCATCCGCAAGCAAGTGGCGCTTTACTTTCGGGGCCACAAAGAGGTGAACGGATCCTCCTCGCACTTTCCCAGCACGTCCATCCCTGGGCTGCACTTCTTCACCACAGTCACTCAACTCGAGACGCACAGTCTGGAATTAAACCCGGTCCCGAGCACGCCAGAGCGCCAGGGCATGGTGGGGCTCGCACAGCCCACTCCTAAAGTAAGCCTGGGTGTGAATGAGTGTGTGAAGTGCTGAGGGACTGTTTAGACTAAATAAAGACTTGAATGAATGAATAAAATATGTATAATCCATAAATGTGTACAATGTGTATATAATTTGAAGAACAAAATGTATACAGCACTGAAACTGGCTTCTGTGAGTGGTGGATAGTTTTGTAATAATTCATAATAATTATCTATTCAGTATCCACATGAAGTTAGTGGCACACCCATGTACCTTTACGAAGTGGCCACAGAGTCTGTGTGTGAGTCCGCCGCACGCCTCCTCTTCATGAGCATCAAATGGGCCAAGAGCGTTCCTGCTTTCTCTACACTCCCTCTACAAGATCAGGTAAGCAAACTTAATCCATTAATTATAAATAAATAAATAAAGATTCCAGAGCTATATATATATATATATATTCCCTAATCACTATTTATGTGTGCAGTTGATCCTGTTAGAGGATGCCTGGAGAGAGCTGTTTGTTCTGGGTGTAGCGCAATGGTCCATTCCTGTGGATTCCAACACTCTGCTTGCTGTTTCAGGTACGCTTAATGATCAAGGAAATTTACATTATGAAATATATTTTAAAAAGAAGAAAAATTATCTATATGTATGATAATCTATATGTAATGACCCATTGTATGTTACATGTGCACTTTTATGACTAATCCCTGGATCCTTTGGTTTTTCGTGTCCCTTTAGGGATGACCACAGAAAACACAGAGTCCCTGAGGCTTAACAAGGTTGTCTCAGAGATCCAGGCTCTGCAAGAAGTGGTGACGCGTTTCAGGCAACTGCGACTGGACGCGACAGAATTTGCGTGCCTCAAGTGCATTGTTACCTTTAAAGCCGGTAAGTTGGAGCTCAAAGAAGTTCTCACAGCTGGATGGTTGATTTAATGAGATGGGATAGTTTGCTTGTAAAAGTTAAAGTCAATATTTGGCGTGATCATTCGTCTCACATTTGTGTACAGTAGTTCAGGCTTTACTGAGCATCTTGGAGAATCTGCCATAGCTCTTGTGGAGACTCTGAATGTATGCACAAGTGTTACATTTTCTTGCACAGCACATGTACATGTATAGTATATTCGCAGAAATAGCCTGGATAAACTACTAAAGTGGCTTTTTCGGTTTGTGGCGCAGTTCCGACGCACAGTGGAGCCGAACTGCGGAGCTTTCGAAACGCCAGCGCCATTGTGGCACTCCAGGATGAAGCACAGCTCACACTCAATAGCTACATCCACACCAGGTAAAACACAACATGGTTTTGAGAAAGGGATAAAAACACAGAGGGGAGGGTTATTGTGATGCAGAACAGAAAGCTGGCACTGGAGACTCCTTCCATTAATGATGAATGAATTTCATTGTATAAATGATTATCCACATATTAAATATTAGTTTTAACTCCCTGTGTAAGTCATTACTATACAGAAGGTAATATGAATCAACACCTTCTGATCAACCAGGATCAGGTATTTAAAAGCACTGTGGAATAGCATTCTATGTCATGATAAAAAAAAAAGTCCCCATACAGTGCAGATCTAAGGAGTATCAACTGATAACCCTGCATTCACTGATCCACATCTGTTGGTTCTAGGTATCCAACCCAGCCATGTCGTTTTGGGAAGCTGCTGCTGCTTTTGCCTGCTCTGCGTTCAGTCAGTGCATCTACAATTGAAGAAGTGTTCTTCAGGAAGACAATTGGAAATGTGCCCATCACACGGCTTCTCTCTGACATGTACAAATCAAGTGACATATGAAGTTTTTATTTCCACCCAAAAGGACTCCGGCCTGGGAAAGTGACAGACTGTCAAGTGACTTAGGATATCATGAAGTACAAGAGAGAAATCTGGAAACATCTCCATGCTGTCTCTAAAGCAGATAGGATAAAAAAACAACGGTTCTAGTGGGAGAAACTCTAAAGACTGTTCTGAACAAGTTCTGTTCGCTGGTTAAGATAAAAACTAAAAGGTTCACTATGGTCTAAAGGATGCTTTGTGACTAATTTTCATCTAATCTTTTAAAATAAGATGTAATCGTTTCAAGATTTATTTTCCCCAAAAATGTAGACAGCAGAGGCATGTGGGTGGATTCAGACAAATGTACAATCATTTAATTAATAGGACGTTTTACAGTCTCTAGAAGACCAATGAGCTTTCCTACCAATGTTGTTGATGTTGTTGGTGTTGTTTTGGTTTCAGCTTTGTCGTTCTGATAACTATGGCAGGAAACCAAAAATTTATTTTTTGTTTATTACTTTTTTTTTTTTTTTAAAGAAGAGAGAAAATCCAAAATTATTTGGCAGACTAATCTCAGGAGTTGGGGTCCATTTCAGCTGCAGCTAGAGACATGAGACATGTTATAATGTGTTGTGCTGAAAAACAACAACTTGAAAATTCTTGAAAAAAATAAAAAAAATAGAACATAATGCACATTAAAGCAGGGGTAGGGGATAATACTACTTCCTTTTCCAGTCAAACCTAAGCACTACCAGTACAAGGCTCGTATTAAGGTTGTTCTTGGTATCAGCAGGTGTGCTGGATTTTTAGAAAATGTGATTTATATTATTTAAATATTTGGACTGAAAATTGTAGATTCCTAATCACAATACCTGTTGGGTAGAGAGATGACTTCGGACAAGTATTTTAGTTTGGTTTGCATAAAGAGGATCACTATGTAATTTCAGAAAAAAAAACTAACATCTGTATCAGAACTTAGGAGTTCATTTTGAGTTTCACTCAGGAGGCTACGAAGTAGGGAACTGCTCAGCTCAGAGGTCAGGCTTGAATAAATGAATCAACCAGATGAACATGAATATTAGAAACCTTCAGTTTAATTCCTACTACAGTATGTAATTCACTACCCTCTCCATCAACACATATGGCAATCTTCTTTACCTGGATGATGTGAATGGAAAAGCTGGCGGGATATACTGCACCTTTTAGTGCTGTAGTATGCAGTTTTGGATGTAGTTAATGATTCTGCTATCTCTTGCTGCAACATGTCCCTGCTCTTCTGTGACATTTTAAAAACCGAATCTGCCAGTTGGGGTTGTTATTGCTGTTTTTTATTTTTATTTTTTGCAGCCTTTGAATCTTATGTTTAAGTAGTTACTAACACATGTCCAGAAACATGTTCAGCACTTGTATTTTTTGTAGTTTGTAAATATATTAATTGTTGTAAAAAGTCAGAATTTTGTGAAAAAGTCTAAATATTAGAATAAATGTTGAATATTGAACCTGTTGCATCCTGGCTTTGTTCAGTCTTTAACCCTTCCTAATTTGATTTTTGAATCCTGTAATTGGGTTATTTTTATTATCAGGTTGAGTCCAGCATACTTGATCTAGCATAGTGAAAGATCCACAAGCCCAAGCCCCCCCCCCCCACTCCAAGCTCCCACTAAACAAGAACGTAGAGAGGTTCATGTCTGGCCTGGAGTGCATATTGAACCATGACTGCCATAATACACCCAGACCTTGAGTTAAGTTGCTGTTCCTTGGGCTTCGAGCACTCTTTGATAAATCAAGGGCTTTGGCCAAATTGCATTTTTTAATCTTCATTTTTGGATAGAGGAGCGGCACAATGGAAAGAATCATGATTGCAGATGACAATGTTCAATCCAATTTAGCTTCTTCCTTTAATATGGTCTGTGCTGGCGTCGAGTGAACTGCAAGGTTACTTGAACCAAATAGACGCACCTTTCACCAATGTAGCTAAAGCCAATTCGTAAATATTATCTACGAACTGCTTCCTAGTACAAGACTAATATCTTAGCATGTTATTCCCTTTTAATGTACACTCACTGGCCAGTTTATTAAGAACACCATTCCACCATGCAGTTATCAAATCAGAGGTATGGCAGCGGGTGCAATGCATACAATCCCATAGACATTCACCAATCTCACACCACTCTAACACCACTGCCAGGTGAACTAAATAACTTTATCAATTATATAGCAGTAAACTGGATACAGGATCATAGGCACACAAGGTTCATCACAGAAAAGCCAATGTATCACAAATTGCTGTTTAAAGTCAATTCTGGTCACAATAGAAAGGTATCAGAACACCCAGACTGCCACTGAGGCTTAAGACACAAAAAGTTTAAGGTTGTTGTTCCAGGCTCCAAATTCTGGTTCAGGTAACGTTCACATAAAATTGAAAAAAGAAAGAAAAAGAGACCTCGTTATTTTGATTTAGACACCCTTTTTCGCTCATGAGAGGTGTGATTCAGGCTGTTTCAAGCTATGGAAAAATCAAATAACCGCTCTTTACAACCTTACAGCAGAAAAGCATCCGACACTAAACCTTGAGGTGCATATACTACGACCATAGACAAGCACATCGGGTTCCATGTCGGTCAACCAATGAGAGGAATCTAAGATTAGTAATGGCACAATCATCCAAACTAGATAGCTGAAATCTGGAAAAAATCTCTGTATGTAGATTATACACTGTATATAAATAGTTAGACAAGTATACAGGTCACTGGAGCTCCACTGGAGGTGTAAAGATGTTGTCTAGCCAAGATTTTCCCTAAATTTCCCTATTTTGTTCTGGATGGATGGGTGTCGAGTGTGCTGTCTAACACAAGTGTTGAAATGCATAGTGGTCTGGTGGCTGAGTGATCAATTCCATGCTGATCAAACAGTCCAGTGCACCCTAATGCCCTGCGAATGGGGTCAGAGTCATTCTGGAAGAGACCACTCCGGTCAGGATAAAGGGGAGGGAAAAAAAATCCCCCCCCAAAAATCCAAAAAATTATCTGAAAATACTCATCTGAACACTTTTAGTCCAGGTCTGCAAATGAATGGATATGACCATTACTAGTAGGATATATGTAAAGATTTAAAGGCAACTTGAAACGTTTCAAATAATTATGACAGAAGCCATTTCTCACCATGTGTGTGTGAACAGTTTTATTGGAAAATTTTCAGAAACATATAACGTCACAGCAATATACAAATCCGGAAACATGCACCGACAGCTGTCTTGTGTTCACGTCGTACACTGGTTAGGAATAATAACTGAAAACCGAAGAAAACAAACTGGTTTGAGGCTCGGCTCAGATCAGCTAGTGGCTGTGTGGAAGTTACAGTTCACACACTTCGCGTTGGAGAAGCGACACTGAAGTGCTGCGTTCTGGGAAAGAAAGAATAGCTTGTGTTCTCAAAAGTAGTGCAAGTTATTAAACAGAAAAAGCCGTGTGTCTCAAATGAGTTAAATTCAGTTAAAGAAAACCTAGAATTTAAACCAACAATGGTAAATAATGCTTGCATATGGAAAAGTTTTTGGTTCGTGTTTGTCAGGTATTTCTCATAATAACATCCTGAGCCTCATCGATATCAAACTTAGAAACCTAAAACAAGAGATACTTCTTTTTTAATCTTTATTTCAGAGAAGGAAAGATTATTTATTCAATTGGAGCACAAAGTGCTTCAATCGCACAACGCACTCCAATTGAATAAATATAAGTGCTGAAAGGCATGATACTGTGATCACATTATAGTGTGATTTTTTTTTTCTTTTTAAATCTTCAGACTTATTGGTTTGCTCAGGACCAGACGCGGTTTGCAGCATGAACGGTTCAGATGCAGTTGTATGGTTCATTCAGTTTGTTTTTTCGATCCCAAAGGAAGAGTTCAGGTCAGACGAGACTTCTCCCCCAGACGTTTAGCAAAGAGCTCCAGCGTGGCCAGCTCAGGCATGTCTGACTTTGGAAGGGGTGTAGTTTTTATCCACACATTCGTCCTGGAGGAACATGTGCAGGCAGCGCTCGTTTTGGGCCAACGGATGACCAGCCACCCTGGGGATACGGTAGAGAAAGGATTTTTAATATAAGAGTCGAGCAGATCTACAAAAACACATAATAAGAACTGAACTCACAAAGTCCACAGTGAAACACAAAGAAAATGTGAACAGAAATTCTAACTTGTGTTTCTTCGACAAACACGGAATCACATCCTGATATTAGCCTACAGTCACAGAGGACTCGTCACTTCCTGTAAAACCCCAAAGCATGATCAGTACAGGAGGCAGAAATAGGAGAAATAAACAACTTGCCCCAGAGGTGAGACAGAATTTTTTTTTTTTCAGCCTGGAATGGATTTTGTTCAAATTCTACCATTTTAACCTTTCTCCCCCCGGCATGATATATGAAATTTTATATTTTGCTCATTTTGATTCTTTTAATTAAATAGATCCTTAACCAATATGATCTTTACAGGGAAGGGGGTGAAGGAAGAGAGAGAAAAGAGAGGGAGAGAGGGGACGAGAGAAATGGGAAAGAGGGTGGAGGGGAGAGAGAGATGTGACAGAAAGATGGGAGTAAGTGAGAGTGAGAGACAAGGAGACAGACAAGAGAGACAGGAAGGAGAGAGATGGACAAAAGAGAGGAGAGCCTGTGCACATGGAAAGCTTCAACCTAATCAATATGGCTACAGGACACCCTGTAAAATGTTAAAATTTTTCAAGTAAATTCATGCAATTCTATTGTTTATAGTATACCTATTTTCAAAACATTAAAGTATCAATCAAAAATACAGGAACACCCTGTTACACCCTTCCTACTGCTCTTGACGAAATGCACAGGATCAGGTAAGTATCAGGAAGTGTGCGTGACTGTATAAAAGCAGAACTTTGGGCAGGTCGGCGCTCTGCAGCACTCGGGTGAGTGTCTACATCCTGCTGAGAATAAAAGACATCAGTCATGACCTCAAGAACGGATCTGAAAGGAGCTGTGGCTAAACGAATGCCCTCGAACATCAGCTAACTGAAGCGATGCTGTACAGAAAAGCTCATATACGGTGATATATGGTGTGAAGTAAATAGAGTAACGTTGCGATTACAGAGAGTTCTAACATTCGGTGTTAACTTCTTCCAACTTACAAAACTACACAAGTTGTTGTAGACAAGGTGGAAACGCATCTCGAATGCAGGTAATCACATAGCGAGTCTCCTGCGTGCACGCGCCGTGCGTCTCCGCCACGCATGCAGTGTGCACCCCTAAGTGCTATTAACCATGAACAATGACATTTAATTCAGGAATTTTTTTTGTTAAGAAAGGCGGAGGAAAAGAAGAAGAAGAAAAAAAAGCCTGTCTTAATTACTCGCGTATTGCTTCCGTCTCCAAACCTAATTTGCAGCGGCTCGGCTGGTATTAAAATTCAAACAGGTAGCGACGACACATTTGCACATGAAACAAAGATAACAGCAAAGTCTGCAATCACAGCAAATAATTACAATCGCACTGTAACTTTTATTGTCTCCAGCACCGGGGGAACGGCACCTCGGATCAAAAAATAAGCACGGGTGCACGCAACATCCTGCGGGGAAGAGGAACGCACGGCTGTAATTTCGCTCGCAATTATCATAAATTACACAGCGAAAATAAAACAAATGTAAAAAAGTAAAGCCGGGTGCACTCGCGGCCTCTCATCAGTTTCGATCCTTCGCTAGGTAATTATGAGGACGGGGGGAAAAAAAATAAACGAGAGAGAAAGTAGAGATATCAGCTGACAGGAAAAGCTTGGGAGAAAATCCGATCCTCTGTTTAACTTCAACCTAAGAAACTTCAGATTAACTTCAGGAGAGGAAGAAGGTATTGTTACTGCTCATTCTTTTTACAAGCTTTTACAAGCATTCCGGCCCCGTTTCAGCGACCCGGCTACCGAGCTTCTTTGTCACTGATACAATGAGAGAGAAAAAGCAGAGAGCTCAGTTTCAGGATTTCAATAATAATAATTTAGAACTTTCGGACCAACAGGATTCATCTTGCAGCTGGCTAAATGACATGTTTCGCAACTTAGTACCAGGATTTTTTTTTTTTTAACGGAAAGTTTACTTCTCAACTGAAAGAAAAGACAGATGGGGAGGCAACACTAAAACAACATTTATTTCTGTAAGATTTCTGCCAATTGTAATTGAGATCTGGACTAAAAATTTTTACTTTTCCTCAAGGAGAGGAAGAAGGTAAAGGTATTTTCTAGGAGAAAATAAATGAAAACACAACAATAATAATAATACAACAAACACGCAAACACATACACACAATAAAACGAAACCTAATTCCTTACAGCGTTTGTAATTACCCACATCGCTTCTGGGTGAAATGTCCCTTGCAGACTTTACCACAGAGGGTCATTAACCACTTGAACACCTGACACCTGTTGGTTTTCTGAAGACTTCTGACACCTACTTGTTGAGGAATTGCTCCAGGCCTTGCCGCCGCTCCTCTATGAACGAGTCGTCGAAAATGCCGTCGTCGCCACGGAACGGGAGCTGCCTGAACAGAGCTTTCCCTGGCAGAGGAGGAACGACCACCTGAAAAAAAAAAAAAAAAAAAAAAAAGTGAATTTGTGAATCGAAAAAACAGGCTGTGATTTATTACAGGTAATTATTTCAGTTAACGATTACTCCTTAAACGATTAATTGCCATTAAGATTTTACCTGATTGAGAATGTACTAGTTTGTTTTGCATAATACTTCTCTGTAGCTCCTGTATTTATTAATACCAAGGATGGACTGGGACCAAAAAACGGCCCTGGCATTTTTGGTCATAGCGGCCCACCATGATTATTTAAACAATATGCTGAGG
>JAQQZT010000012.1:29074408-29091570 GCA_030068275.1 Clarias platycephalus | reverse complement strand
AGGGAGGCAGGGCGTGGCCTGAGATTTCATTGGACTAGCTCAATGTCCTTTAAAACAGTCAACCAATGGGCCGCGATCCGTGTCTCAGATACTCTACCGTTGCGGTAATAAATAAATTGGCGTAATAAACTTTTAAAAAAATATTAAAATTATGACTGACAGCCCCAGCCCAAAAATGTGCGTCGGCCCGGCAGGCATTGCCCGCCCTATGGTCAGTCCAGGTCTGCTTGTTCCGCACAGGAGGGCGCACTTTTCGACATTTAAAGGAGGAAAATATTGATACTGTAGAAACAGCCAATCAGAGCTTAACTTGTCAGGCTGTGCAAAGTTGAGCGAGCGGTGTTGCCAGATTGGGTGGGTTTACTGGTAACTGGGATACTTTTTTAAAATCGTTTTTTGGCAAAAAGACAAAAAAAATGTTAAGGATATAAGTTATGTGCATTTAGTTTAGATCTACAGCACGAGAGTAGTGATGTTAGTGTTTTGTTGGTAACCGCAGGGAGGGATTCATACAGGTCACGAAGCAACTGCAATCCATTACACCACTAACTTTTTGTTTGTTTGATTTTTTTAGCTGTTTGAGTTTTGTTGATTTCTGACATAACCAATTTGTTGGGATTGTACAGCTTTAAAAAAAAAAAAAAAGTGTGACTTGTTACAGATCATAATCGATCTATTACTGGTAAAATGTTCAACTATCACATAACTAGATAAGTGTTCATGTAGAGTTTCGCCTTGAGTACTGTATTACAAGTATGATCTATGGACTCTGAGACCCCATACTAAAACTGTCCAATCAAAAGCCTCTTTTATGTTGTTGCCAACTAGTGCCATGTATGGTTTTGGTGATGAGGAAAGACTAATTTGCTGCTTTTTGAAAACGAATATAAATTCACATGATGTGTTTGTGAATGAGAAAAATGTCAAAGAGACACTTGCTGTCATAGATGAGGGGAGTTCAAGTCAAACTGGGACTTCTGACTGTGTAGAATAACTGCACAGTCATGAGAGTAGCATCAAGGTACAGCGGAACCTTGGCATACGAATGCCCCGCCTCACGAATTTTCCTTAAAAGCTGAAATTTTGCCGAAATTTGCCTCGGCATACGCAGCCTTTTCGGCATAAGAACAAACGAACCAAGCATTTTGTGCAATATTTAGTGAAGACATGGATCATCCCGGGATCATCGTTTACGAACGTACAGCTTTTTTTATTTTTTTATGTTTAAATGCTTTAATGCAGCTGAGAGTCTCATCACCGTACTGTGCTTGAAGCTTTCTGTCAATGTCAATCAGTTTTACATCTTCATTCATAAGAAATTACAGCACAATACCCGGTTATGATTCATGCAAAAAGGAGTACAGGATTTCAGAAAGTAATGACCACTCTATATATCTGATATAATTTCATATAAAAGATCCCTGCATGTTGCAATTTCTTTAGTGAAACGGCATCCTGCATCGTATCGGTCACACCAGGTCTTGATTTTCTTATTCTACATGAAGCGTTCCATTTCTTCTGGACCTCACCTTGCTCTCTCGCTCCAGCTCTCCTCTGAGCCACTCAAAGTCACTGTATCTCCTTCTCACGGACGACTCCTTCAGCTTAAAGATGGGAAGGTTAGTCTAAAATAACAAGCAAAAAAAAAAACAGGCACGTACAATTCTTATAAGTGATGCACAGAAACAAGTGAAGGCAAAACAGACGTTTCGGTTTATTCTTATCCGTCCTTTCTAAACCTTGTGGTATTCAAGCTAGAAAAGATGCTACAAGGTGAAGAGAGGAAGGCATACACAAGCTCTAATCAATCAGTGCAAGAAACGAATATTACTGCAAAGAATGGGCGAACGTCTCGATTGGGAAATGTCTCGAGCATTTGGGATGGAGGGATGAAGAGAGAAAGAAAATCTTATGCGAGGCCCTAATTGAGAACAGAAAGGGGAATCGTTTCCCTTATTATGCACTGGTCCTTCATCATCCCATCCTCGTCCGTCCATGGCTCTCTGAATGATATAATAAGTCAGTCCTCACCCTTGAGTGAGCCTCTTCAGCTTTGTTCACAATGAACAACATCGATGAAACACAGCCATCATGTTTTCCTCGATCCCTTCTCCGGCTTTTACCAGCCTCAGCCTATTTTTAATGTTCTTCCTTCTTTCTGCCGAATCGCGTCTGCCCGCGCTGCGCTTTTCCTTTTAATCCCTGGCAAGTGACTCTCAAAAAACCCCTCAAGAAATCTTA
Organism: Clarias platycephalus; assembly: GCA_030068275.1. NCBI lineage: Eukaryota > Metazoa > Chordata > Actinopteri > Siluriformes > Clariidae > Clarias > Clarias platycephalus. The sequence goes on along the minus strand of JAQQZT010000012.1, from coordinate 29,089,329 downwards.
TTTAATATTCAGTTGATTAATGTTTAATAATTAATACATAAATATTAAACTAACACTGAGTTTAATATTTGATTTCATGTACAAACAAACCTGGCAACCCTGACCACACAGGCTTCTTTAAAGGTTCCACATGTTGCTATTTTTTTTTAACAAGTTAACATACATCTCAGGGCTCCCCTAAAATGTGTGTTAATGACTCAGCTAAAATACCCCTCAGATAATGCTTTTTTTTTAATACCTCGAATTCCTTCTGGAAAATGCGCTTTTGCTGTGTTTGTATTCAATGAGATTCTGCTGAGTCATCTTCTTATATGAGGTCACAGTAGGGGGAAAATCTAATTCTCTTTTCAAAATTCTGGCCAATGCCAATACAACTGCCTACCTAGGTGTCGATTCGATTTGTACTGCCATTTTGTAAGTATCATGTTTTTATAATTATTAAACATCTTCATTTCAAATTGTTAGATGAGGTTAAAATTATAAACAAACTCAGCAAAGTATCTGCTCCAACCACACCGGATTCCGTTGTGTGCCAACATGAGAAGAGTTTTAAAGAAACTGTAGGTTTATACAAGAACAGCAACATTTTACCTCATCAAAACTCAAGAATGAATAAAAAAAAAATCTATTTTGTGCTCAGTGTGGTGATATGTGAAATTCCTCACGAAAGAATCACAATACTTAATCGGATCATGTCGCATCCCCATCCCCCCCCGCCCTCCATCTCTTATGTCTTTTTTTTCACAACCAGTGAAGAAAAAAATAAATTATATCTGTATTAGTATTCGATACAGATAATGACTTTGTATTCAGTTCCATCCATACTCAGCAAGACAGACGTGTCTTTCCTGGCTCCTCAGGGTCTGCCTGGCCTTGTCGCTGCCTTAATGATCTCAATCAAACCCGAGTTGAACCAAACAAAACAGCAAAACAAAGGAACAAAGGCCTTGATTAGAACGCACACCGACCAGAGCCTGACGTCTAACGTTAACTGCTTGAGTGGAGTTTCTGTACAGCGTATGACTTATACATTTACTCGTTTCTTCGTTGTTTAAATAAATACATAAATACATACAGTACTGTGCAAAAGTCATAGGCACCAGGTTATCCGAAGTACAAATTATATTATACGTTAAGTTACATTTATTTATCGGGTCTGCATCATTTTGTACAAAACCATTCACCAGTTTTATTTTCAGAAAAGACCTTATAAATGTATATTAATAATAATAAATAACATTAGGAAAAAAATATTTGCATGATGGTAAAGAAAGCAACATATTACATGACAGGGGTTTTCCCATGATCGCCCCCACCCCTGCCTCAGAAAACCTAATGTAGGCTTCTTGGTTTTGCATGAAAATGGAAAGGATCAAGTGTGACAAAGTTACCAGAAGAGCTCATTCTCCAGCACGCTCAGTAAAACCTAACAGCTGTTTTACTTATAAAACTGAACAAAATTGTTTCTAACACTATTTTCAAGCAAATCATTTTCATACCAAATATTGACTGTATTTATTTTATTACTCTTCAGTGCTATTTAAAGACGTTTCGTTAATGTAGAAATGTTTTCAAAAGCATTTTTGCTTATGGCATTTATTATATGTTCTCAAGACTTTTTTTTCTTATTTATTTATTTATTTATTTTTAAGGTATGTTTGGAAATAGTGAGTGGTTATGTACATAATAATACATACATGATAAACATAAATTACAAAAATTGTGCTAAAGATAAGACGTTAAAAAAAAAAAAAAAAAAAATTAACCAAAAAACATTTTGCATTTAAAAGCAGATTTTTGCAAATTGCAAACCAAGTTAGCAAGTAGATAAAGAAGAATGTTGGACGGTCTCTTTTTGTGTGCGTTAGTGTGTCCATGTGTGTGTAATTATGCGAGTATAAATATAAAAGACCTGTTGCATGTCAAGAAGCTGTGAGCTCCCGGGTGATATCAGGACTGAATTGAGAAGTAAATTATAATCGAGCATTTTCAAAAATAATTATGATGCTGATTAACATAAAGGAAAATGTCATGTTTTGTGGCGATGGGCTCGGTTTGCAAATGTTTCTGAACTTTGATGTTAACATAATAAAAAAAATAATAAAATAGAGAAAGTGGACTGACTATAAAAAAAAAAAAGTCAAATAAAATGCCCAAAGTGAAACTTGATCATTTAGCACAGGCAGAGACAGAAATGAAAAAGGAGGAGATGATCCATTACACATCAACCCAAAATAGCTGATTGTGTGACAGACGGATTAAAAGCGCTTCTTCTCCTTCTTCTTTCAGTCACTCATCGGCGATGTTAAAAGCCTCCACATGGCTTACGCCGATCTGAAAAAAGCGGTAGAGGGGTAGTAGAGGTGGGTCTCCCTCCCTTTTTTTTTCTTCTTTTTTTAGATGCATGTGTGTGCTAAGGGGACAATGGTGTGTCCTCATTAGGAAGACAAGAGAGGGGAGCGGGAAAAAAAAGAGAGAGAGGAGGCCCAAAAAAAAAAAAAAAAAAAAAACACCCTGCGCTGAAAGGTCACCGCGCTCACTGTAAGGGTTCTGTAGCGGCTATGCATTAGCTTTTAGCGGGCCGCGTCGAGTCAAGTTTAAGAGCACGCATTTCAGCTCGCGGTCTCTTTTTTCAAAATAAAAGTAGCACAAAAATGGATGCACAATGCCATCTCATCGCATCATATCTCCAAAGAGATGAGGAGAGGGACAATAAGAGCACTCGCACTTGATGCTCACAACCCCCCCCCCCTCTCTCTGCGCGCTCAAAATCCAGTCTCCTCTCACACAGAGCTCTCACAAACATACACACACACACCCCAGCTCTGGCAAAAAGCTGCTCGCTCGCTTTGTTCCCATAGCATCAACTCCCACTTTTGATACTGTCATCTCAAGTAGGATATGGTAGCCTTGATACAATATGGCCCCCATTACCATTAAAATAGTTGTCGGGGAGGATGCTGTAGACTTTGGATTACACTTGACTGGGACTGACAGCCTAGGCAAGCAAGCCATTTTTTATTAATGGCCAAGAGGACGGGAAAAAGAGAGAGAGGGGTTTGGAAATGGAGGAGAGAATGAAAGAGGGATGAAGAGGTGGAGGTGAAAGGAAGGGTGAGAGAAAGAAGGATTCGGGGGTGGCTGATGATGGGGGTGTATTCTCCTGTCTGTAAACAAAGTCCTCTCCCATGCTCCCCCCCCCCCCCCCTCACCTCCCTTTCTCTTGAGCGGAGCCAGGTCGAACGCCGGACTATTTTTTTTCCCCCTCTCTCCCTCAGTCTGTGAGTAAACATGTGAGAGGGAGAAAGAGAGTAAAATATCCTCACGACAACATATTCTTCAACTTCTGGGTCAGGCTTCAGAGTAAGCGGGCGATAATGGCGAAAGCCTGTAAGCTGGAAGTTCACGAAGAAGTTCACACAGATGTCAGATCTACAAGCCTGGAGATCTCGCACGGAATCATGCGAACGTCGCTCTCTAAACACCAACAACCTTTTCTATCTTTAAGATTTATCTCAAATCCAGCGACTAAAAAGATGTGTGGAGGGGGATGATAGGGGGTGTCGGAGTCCTCCAGTAGGGGGTAAGTTTGGAGAAGGGGGTTCAAATGGGCGCCACTCATTCACTCCACGCCTCTCTCAATGAGCGGATTAAGAAGGCAGGGGCTCATGCACTTTCACACACGCATTCATGTTCACACGCCGCCATCATCATCATCATATCTGAGAACCAGAAAACAGCAAAAAGGAAAAAAAAATAAAAATCAATTAACACTCGAGTTGCTGTTAACTTCACCGATCACGCTCACCTTTTCATGTACTTCAAAAAAAGTAAGGGAAAAAAAAAAACCCGTCAGCTCTGCTGTCGCTCTGAAACGGAGCGAGGGAGCGACGGATGAGCGGGGCACTCCCTCATGCAAAGCAGGGTCAGCGCAGGCTCCCTGGCACACAATAATGCTGATTACACGCATATGCTAATTATTACACGCTAATCAAGTACAGTAGCTTTAGATTCGGGCTAATGGCTGCCAACGTGTCGCACTGTAGGTAGAGGAAAGCTATAAATACTATAGGAAAGCCAGGCTGCCAGCCCGCCGTACGTCCGTCGCCGAACACAAGCGCGTCTGTCAGAACTCATCAGCTACGGCGGAACGACTGTGCACGTCCTCGGATGAGAGAGTCGTCTCATTGTGCGAGCGCTTTACATTCTGAAATACGGACCGCATCGAGAACGAAATTACTTCTTGTTCTTGCGCGGGCTTCGTTGGTACACGACAATACTTAATCAAAATTTCTAAGAAGCTACCTGTTTCCTCATCAAGTGGTTTCAGTAAACATCTCTCTGTCTGTCTGTCTTTCTGACCAGGTGAAACACTGAGCTATGTTAAAAAGTTACTGCATGAATTTCTGTTTGCAGTTCGACGGAGGGGGTAAAAAAAAAAAATTAAACACAGAAAACTTCAGGATAATCTGCTCAACAATTTAAGCCGTGGCCTGTGGAGATATCCATTAACCTGGATTGTACCTCGACAGATTACACAAAAATAAACTTTGGCACACGTTACCACGAATGTATTTTTAATCAGAAACCCTTTATTATGATTACATTTTTATGAAGAGTCGGTTATTCTAAAGCAGGAGCGAACCGCTTATATAAAACCCTGAAACAAACAAAAAAAAGAAAAGGGAAAAAAATCTTAGCCCTAATAAAAATCAATTGTTGGTGGATTCAATTCATTAAATCGATGAGTCATTTTTCGATTCAGAATCGATTCACACTTTTTAAATGAATTAGGTGAATGAGCCGAAACGTTAAATGGCCTAAAATGGAAGAATTCCTTAAAAAATATATATACTACAGCTTTTGGAGAGAATACAAATCTGGGTCAAAATAAGTTGCCGATTCACTCGAATGAAGCCCCAAATATTCTGTAATAACTCTCGCTAGTTGTTAGGTAGGTGCCGGACAGCCTTTGCGCCGTTTAATGCCGTACCCCTTCACTCAGTCACACAACATTAACGAACAGTGCATTTTCATAGTATGAACCTATTGGGTGACCAGTTCATTTAAGTGATGCCCGAGAAAATTCAGAAAGAAATATGGTGTTTATGACTGGGCAGATTTGAAAGAAAACATTCAACGTGAAATTTGTGTTATTCCCCCCACCGATATCCTTGTCGGTGATCACTTTCTGCATGACATGTTATGCAATCGATTACACATCCGTCAAGGTATGCAGTGCATACGGAGTTCAGATTGCTTCATCATGGCGAGAGTTATTACAGAATATTTGGGGCCTCTTTCGGGTGAATTACCATGTAGTTCCCTGAGAAGCGTAATGCCAATTTAATGAAGAAAATCTATTTACTCAATGCATCATTACTATTATATATAAAAATTGCACTATAATAACTTTTGTATATTTTGCAAATTAATTGAATAATTTATTCTGGAGTTATATAAATTTGAATAGTGTGTGTTTTACAATACAGTAAGTCCCTGACCGAACGAACAGGTTCTGTTCCGGGAGCACGTTCATAAGACTGACTTGTTCATAAGTCGGACAAAGTAAGTCTTCTACACCTTTGGCACAAATATATAAAGTAAAGCATAAAAAAAATTATGTTTTGGTTCTGCATTAAACTCTTGCGATACTCGCGAGGGGAATCCCGGTGACGCAGCGAGGTCAGCTGACTTGGTTTTAAGGGAGCATGAGGAGACGTTGAGAGGAGGTCCGTTCGTAACTCGCATGTTTGTAAGTCGGGGACTTATTGTCGTATTAGTTTTAGTATCAATAAATATTCAATATAATAATTTTTTTTTGGAGTGTGAAATTCCTTAGGCTGACCCTGCGCTCTGACCCCAGTTTTCTAATTGGGATATTCGAAAATTGAGCAATTTCCCTCTGGGATTAATAAAGTTCAAATTATTTATTTATTTATTTATTTTTTGTTAGCACTTCCACTTCTTCATCTTTTGAGTTTGTGTGTGGTTGGTGCATTACTGCCATCAACTGGACTGGAGCGTGAAGCAGAAGGTGGTTAAGAACTATGGTGATAATGGTGCACTTCTCTAACTGAGAGCAGTTCTGAAACACAACAGAATTGTTCGGGGGAAAAAAACAAAAAAATCCTGTGGGCGGGAGACTCTGCAGGCTGAAACACCCTACTGATAAGAAGAATGACCTGATTATTGTGAGCCGTCAGGAAAGATAAAGCAACCCCAACGATCACTCCTTACAACTATGGTGAGCAGAAAAGTAACTCTGCATGCGTGGAACATTGAACCCTGAGGTGGATGAGACATAACAGAGACCGGAACAGATTCCACTCCTGTCAGTCAAGAACAGGAACCGTAAGCTACTACGGGTGCAGGCTCACAACTTGACTAGTAAATAATCACCTGGTCTTTTTACAGTCTTTGAAAAGTCAGTACTTTTCAGTTTCAGTAACCTCAGTAGCACCAACTACCAAATGGCAGTGCTAGAAAACCTGTGCATGAGGTTACTCAGGGTCACTCAGGGTGACCCGTACTGACACGTCTGGTTACCAGTAACACAACTGGTACTAATTTATCCATTTTACATTCCACATTCTAGTGAACAGATCACAATATTTATTTCTGCTGCACTGCTGCCATTTGGAATTATTATTAGCAAATGAAATTTCACCCTGGACATTGCACTTCTGCGCTTCTCCCTCACTGCTTCAATCTGTCCTCTGTTGTATAAATTCCTAATACTTCAAGTGCATTATTTCTACTTTTCCTTTGAGCTTTGTGTCTAAACACACATATACACACCTACATGAAAGTGAATACTGTAGCAGCCCTTATATTTTATAAAATGCACTACTTATATTTTGTAGTGCAATTTATGTTGTCTCTTTTGTATAGGACTTAGATCTGTCTTGTCTCAGCTAGTCAGCTAATTAGGTTTCTTAGTTAGCTAGTTAGTGTTGTTAATTTACATTGTTAATTTATTTTGTATGTAGAACCTTGGTCCTGGAGGAACGTTGTTTCGTTTCACTGTGTACAATCTACATGACTATTAAAATCTTACAAGATGCAAGTTTCATTTTCACACCATCACTGAAAGAACCCATGCGATAGAACTATTTCGAATTCTTCTTCCTACTTGGTCTCAATTTATCACCAAACGCTAACGGCCCGGATTCCCAACGAGCAAGTCACTAACTTCCATAGTTCACTGGGACAAAATGACTAACAACCTGTAATAATGAATGCAATAATGCAAAAGTTATTTTAGCGCAGTTAAAAGTTGGAAACAGCAGTAAGATGGGAAGACTGCAAGCTCTTAATGACATTCTTGTGTGTAAATTTTTTTTTTCTTTAAACGGAAAAATGCTTGAATAAAAGGTTAAAAGAATAATGATTATATGATGCTTATTATAACCTGTAAATAATAAGAATTAATCAACTAACCAGAAAATAATTGATATGTGAATAACAATAAATATTTGATTAATTGATTCAACAAACAGCTCTCCAGCTCCTAATTTGTACATTTAAAGTTTCCGAGTTGCAATTGTTTATTGTCCGTTTTTAGTGGTCTCCAGTCACCTCCAGATACAATATCATGATGCCCAGGTACCCATTCGATTTCTATTGCGATTCTGTCAGTATCACGATTGTATAAATCCCGTCTCAATATTAAATGTTTTTCCAATTTTGTTACAATTTTTAAGCCTTTGAACCTTCGAAACAGCTTCCCAACTCAACTGAAAATAAGTAACTGAATGTAGCCCTTTCCTAATAGCATTAGTTTGATGACTTAAAAACCAAGCGCGGCATTTAAACAATACACCTCAAATACAAGAGTTTAACATTTAACTTCAAATTCAAATAAACAACAGCTACATTGTTATTTCTAAACAAACGTAGCAAATAATTCACTACCACTTGGGATGCCAATGTGGGAATAGTTTAGAGCGCCACCTGTAGGATTATAAACAGTGACATTTTACCGCCTCAAACGCTTCCAAAGGCTTAAAACTCAACACACACACTGCTTCTAACTCGTATGACTGTCGAGATTATTTTGTGCCCCCAGTGTTTTGAGACTGGTTTAAGTGTGTGTAATGAGTGGGTTTCAAGACTAATTTGCTCGTAGAGTTTGGAGAGAAAGGTTAATCAGGGGCTTTTACTTAAATGTACACGATTTTAACGTTTCTGTTGCACCACTCAGAAGACTGCGATCGTCGATCGGTGGATACTTTAATTGCCACACAAAGGAATCATGATTTGCAATTGCACCCCCCCCCCCCGAGCCGCCTCCTACTGCTTGTATTAAAAAACAGTAAATAATTAACTTTTTGAGAAATTAATGAATTAACCACCATCCAACAGCTATTTAAAACTATTAACATAAAACTGTAATTTCAACTTGGAGAAGCATGAGATCATACCAATGTGCCTGCTCACACTGAACAGTCCTCTTTCTCTCCTCTTAAATGGCATTACAGCAACAGGTTAGATCTAAAACACTAATCATACTAATCCCCATTTCGCTGATTAAAATAGGCCAATAATTGCTTAATTTCTCAGTTGTCTCTCAAATGGCCAATCAAATAAACCAATGCTATCGTGATGATGTAAAATACGCGAGACGACAGAAACATCAGCATGACCTCACTAGTCTGGGATTATTACCAAGCCTCTTTAAAAAATGTCAAATTTGCAATATGCAAAAGGTGTTGTTTTAACACAACTAAATTTGTTGCCACTTATTGTAGGAGCAATGTAGTGTGAATAATTTGAGCATGAAAAGTTATTCACAAACCTTAATCTTGTATGATCCTACACCCACCTATCAACCACCTACAGTTTTATGACTACAGCAGAAGCGCTCGAAAAAGATCCAACCTTACTCTGCAGGCTAAAACCATTATCACAAAACTAACAACGAAAAGAGAAATAAAGAGCGAGCTCTGGCCGAGGCAGCCCAGGTTTAACTTACTGCTCCATGTACGCAAACGGCCAATGAGCGACTATTCAGCACAGCAGCATTTCAGTGTGTGTGAGAGCCCCTTCATGTTAGTTAAGGAATGGAAATTTTTTTTTGCACTTTGTTCAAGCATAGGCTATACTCTTGGTTTCAGTTTGATTATAATCAACATGAAATAATAAGAGAATGGAATATGTGGCATATGTTGCCTTCCAATAAATAAAAGTTTAAATGTATGATAATTTTTTAGATATTCATTATATTTGTGGATTGCTGTTCAGAGTATTTTTTTTACCAGTCACTTCCCGATACAATATTATCACGATACCCAAGTGCCAATTCTATTAAAATTGTGATTCTGATCTTATGAATATCCCGATCTGATATGACATTTCCCAAGATTTTACGCCTGATGCCCTTCCTGACGCAACCCTCCCATTTTATCCGGGCTTGGGACCGGATGGCTGGTGTTTGGGCACTGGCTGGGAATCGAACCCAGGCCTTCCCCATGCCAGGTGAAACACCTACCACTGATCCACCAGTGCCCTAATTCACTCCTACCACACCGGATAAAAATGTGTAAATAGTAGAGCGGACTAATGTAGGATTATAAAGAACCGGTGACGTCTTATCTCACCTCCAAAGTCTCAAAACTCAACTAGACAGGGAGCGCGCAAGTTGTGTGGCTGCAACACATGCTATTTTCAACTAATCTGCACTCGCTGTCTTTTGAGGTTTGCGTAAGCACGTGTAAAAAGTGGGTTTAAGACTCATAGAGTTTGGAGAAAAAGGATGACAAGAGGCTTTTAACACGATTTTCGATAACATAACGCCATAAAAATGCGTTTGCTGCATTCGTGACAGAATCGTTCATATAGGAGGTTGATCTTCCAATCAATCACCAGTCACGGCCAATCAAACTGTTAACCAGGCAATTCTGGTCACTGGCCGATCGACTGGTAAGTCTTTATTTTTAATGTAAAATTGTTTTAAAAAACCTATTTTGGAGTCAGTGCGGCAATACTTAAATCAACGTCTGTGGGCTAGCTTGTTGCTTACGCTACTTGCCTAAAACATTACAAATATTGGGGGAATATATTATAGAAGAATAGAAGCAGACACTGGTCTGTAACTCTTCATATCAGCTTGCGATGAGATTCGCTGGACATTTCACACACTTTTGTGGAGGTCACCAATGTTGTTGTCGAAATTGCTGAAGTGGGAAATGACATTATTATAACTCTCTCATGTTACAATTAATCTCTTGTTTATTTTCTTCTGTTTATATTTTTAGAAAATCTTGTTTATCTAACACGTTCCGGCAAATGTGATGTCACAAGATGACATTTAGATGTGACGTCATGCGGAAACTTTCTGAATATGCGTCAACTAACTGAATACTTTCCCCTGAATACAGAGAGCGATAGCATGTAAACAATAAGGAAACTCACGCAGATACTTCCTCGTTTATGTTGTGATTTGTTTTAGAAATTCAGAATCGGGTTCATGGTTGTGTTGTTTATTAAAAGTTATTTTCATAAATAAACGTGTTGTCATGACAGACCGTGATTACAGAACTAAAAACACCCGGGCAGAGATGACGGCAGTTAAGAGCAGCACCGAGCTAACATGCTAACCAGGTCGGTTGCGCACCTTCAGTCTGATCTCGTATGTAGTGAATCGGCCCCGTCCGACTCCCACCGTCTCCGGATTGCTCACGTCGATCTCTAGGAAGTTGCTCGGAGGTCCGTAGGCATCGTTAAGGTTCTGTGGCTTGGAGTAGAGCCTCCGTGTGTCCGCTATGGTATCCGCCATCATCTGTCTCCCCCTGCTAACACCTTCAGCCTGGCACTTCCGCTCAGCTGAGGCGCAGATGACGCCGGGACTCAGGCCGCATTACAAATCACACCATCCTGCCTGCACAAGAGCACTACGTAGAACTGGAACTTATAGGTCCATCTAGTGCACTAGAGTTCCAACCCTCAACATGTTTGCTATAAAACCTAAACACTGCCAGTTCCATTGATTTCTGCAAAACATAAAGTCATTTATCCAAAATAAAAAATTAAAAAAAAAAAAAACACCCAAGACACAGATATAATTCAAGATACAGTCCTTCCATAAATTTGTTTATATTTATTTTGTATAATAATACAAACAACAACAATAATGAAACTTTATTTCAAATAAAGTTTTACTATTTTGAAAAAATAAACCATTTAAAAAACAAAAACATGGCGGCGCCCATAGGAGCAAGGAGCAGTCTGAGTTATTTTAAAGATAAATGTATTTTTAAAGGCATTTGTGAGCTAGTAACTGGTAAGCACAATAATAATAAAATAAATTCCGTTTGAAGTCTTTAAATGAGATACTGAACGGATATAAACTGTCAACCACATACTCTTACTGAGGATCATTTCCTGAAACCTCTGTGAGTAGGGATGTGAGAAATAATAATAATAATAATAGTAGTAGTAGTAGTAGTAGTAGTACTCAGTCAGCTATTTCTTTATACCAAAAGAAAGTTATTGGGGGGGAACTCTAAGGATCAATGGTTAAAAAAATAAACAAAAAACCTGGTAGACCAAACATTGTTATGATCATAAAATGAAGCATGAAGTGCTCCAAAATAAGGTCTATTAATTTCGTCTTTTAAGTTGCATTACTGAAATAAATGAACTTTTGCACGATATTAAAATCTTTTGAGTTTCACCTGTATAACTTAATTGGAGATGACATCTCAGGAATATTCCTGAAACCTTATATACATGTATACTTTCCTTCTACCTGACATAACTAAACGAATGAAAGAAAGCTTTTCTACACAGCTTCAGGTCACAGTTTTCTTTAAAAACAACAGACATAGTCTAAGGATCAATAGTAAAAAAAAAAAAAACCCTAGTAGACCAAACATTGTTATGAACATAAAATGAAGCATGAAGTGCTCCAAAATCTCCTGGTAGACGCTGCGTTGACTCTGGACTTCTGGACTGGAAGCACAGTGGACCAACACCAGCAGATGACATGGCTCCCCAAATCAACACAGACTGTGGAAACTTCACACTGGACTTTAAGCATCTTACATTTATTATAACATGAAACTAATAATAATTAGTCCAGAACATTACTCAGGTTTAGTTTTTGCGTGTTTGTAGTTTTGTTTGAGGATCCCATTATATAAATTGCTTCTTTCGTGAGCGTATAGAGATAGAGAGAGTTTGTCTTCATGCCTGTTAAATAATATTTCTGGATGTATTAAATCCTAAACATGGCCTCCTGGATAAGACTGTTTACAAAATTTTATTTATATATTTATTTGTTTGTAAGGAAAGTGGAGAGAAATTTGTTCTCCACAGCACTGCTTCCTGGAGGTGTAACAGCTACATGTATAAGGTCTACCGTTGATCCTTAGACGATGTCTATTGTTTTTAAAGAAAACTGTGACCTTAAGCTGTGTAGAAAACTGAGTGCATCCACAGGCCTTGTATGTCTTTAGTTATGTCAGGAAGGATGAAAGTTATCATTACTTTTATAATGTATAAGGAAAACATGTGATCATGTGTATCTGTGCTATTTCTTTGCTTATGTGACCCATTTTCGATTTTATTGCTCAGTCATGTTTGGGTGACTAAAATTCAGTTATCATATTGCCTATTTAGTGCTGAAAAAAAAGGATGTGTCAATCTATACTGCACGATCCTGAGCCCTATATATGTTTCTAAAAGAAAACTGTGAAACAAATAATAGCTAAAACGCTTTGAGCTTTAAGAGTCACACCATGCAGCTTTGTATTAGAGGAAACCTGTGGACCTTTCCTTGTTGGTCTGCATCATAGAGTACTTTTTACATTTGGGTGATGGATGTCATTATCATGACTAGAGCAGTGTCGTTTCCCAATAGAGAGTGCAATGGAATGGATTAAAAAAAAAAAAATTATTATTTATGTTCTACAAGGTTATAATTGCTACTTATAGTGACAGGATTATAGTGGTCCCCAAACAAATCAGCACCTGGTGGTCAGGATGGTTAAAACATTATGATTCATAATTAAGCACTAGCGTTGACCCAGTCAGTTCCAAGTTACTCTATCTGGAATCTTCCTCCAGGTTGCTGGACTGCTAAGAAACCCAAATACCTGTCGACTAGCCCTGGTTACGCCGGACATGCTGGGCCCATCGCTCGCTATGACCAACTGGTGCGCTCTGGGCTGCTCGTTGAAGACGGTCTACAGAAGGCTGCACTTTGGCAGCTTGAGAAGCTGCATGGCGAGATGGAAAGATATACCAACCTTCCTCTATCTTGTCTAAAAAGCGAAGAGAACAGGACGGACTGTAGTGCCATAGCGTCAAGAATTTTCATACTAGAGCATAGAGTTAAGCCTGAGGAAGGAGTAAAGGATGGTGCATTAAAGAATAAAGACGAAAAAGTAGAGGAATGGGACAGTGACAAGGTATGTGTTTTGAATGGAAAAGATATGAGTGTAAGTATGTGCATATTCAGTCTGACTTTATTATTCACCCTTTACAGGATTTACGACATATTCAACTGTGCAACTGTGTGTGTGTAAATGTGAAAGAAAGACAGGGAGGACAGAGAGGTGTGTGATGTTCTAAGCAGATGAATTGATTTTTGTATTTCATGAACGTTAAAAGGTCGAGCGGTCCTGCAAGGTGCGAGGTTCTTTCAGCAGCATAATGTTTTCTATTATCTTTAATAATTGTCACCTACTCTTTAGAAATCAGTCATGCACACCCAAAATACATATTTATCTCCTGGAAGATGAGACTGTACGCCTGTACGCTTTTTCATGACATCAAAATAATTTATGCCTGTCTGCTCCAAAATATCAGGAGTTACACGAGCCGTTCAATTAGTACTCCGTGCCTGTTTGTGGAGCCGTGCGGAGAGTCAGACGGGTCACTTCTTTCTTCACGGAGTAATTAAATCATGGATTAGCATGAAGAATTTGGGCTGCAGTTAGTATTCGAGGAGGGGAATGAACTTCCGCTAACAGTTTTGTTCAGGTATAAATAAAAGAGCTTAAATTCTATAATGCAGTCATTAGATATGAACTTGGTCATTTTCCTGATTTCATTTTAATATAGAAATGATACAAAATAATGCCTTTTTTAGGCTATTTTTCACAATCTACAAATCTGTGAATTTGTAGCCATTTTTGTCAATTAACATAGAACTGCCATTTTGATCTAGGTCCATAATAACTACCCCAGCCTGGGATATTTTTAACAAATATTCCAGCACTTTTGGCTTGCACCTCCAGTATTTGGCGTTAAAATATTGCCTCTGGTCTGTGTATGTGTGGCACTTTTCATGTTGGTTGCGGGGTTTCCTCCAGGTACCCTATTTTATTCCCACAGTACAAAGGCATGTACTGTAGGCTGATTTGGCATTTTCAGTACGATTGGGTGTGTGAGCGTGTGCTTGCACCTCATATCATTAGTTCCCAGGAAGAGGTTTCATCCCCCCACCACAACACCTCCCACCCAACATGTTGGCATAGAGGTGCCTTTGCTTTGAAGAATATAAAAAAATAATAAAAAATATATATTGTATATATTTTATTGTTCATTTTAGATACTTAAAAAATACAAAACAAAAAGCCTTATGCAGGATGTGGACGCCATGTGAAATGTAAAAAAAAATGCTTTCAGTCACTTCATCCTGGGAGTTCTAGAAGTCAGCAACAGGTCATAAGGATGTTACCTACTTTGCCAGTACTTCAGTGTATGATAGTTGTGATGGTGGAGACCTTTTGTCTTTGTTTTAACAGACCTGTTGGTTTAGAAATCTTTAGAACAAATGACCTCCTAACTGACTGTCCGTGACTTCCTGTTTAACTCCCGTCCCTTCATTTATCAACATGAGAATGATTGCAAATACATAAATGAAATGATACCCAAGTGTGTCCACTGTTATAAAACATGCAGTTATAAAA
>JAQQZT010000012.1:29033715-29054497 GCA_030068275.1 Clarias platycephalus | reverse complement strand
AAAAAGTAGAAGTACACAAAAAATCTACTCAATTACAGTAATGCGAGTAAATGTAATTCATTACTTTCCACCTCTGCGCAGGTCTCAATGCTCCCTTTAAGTATGTGTGTAAATGCCGTAGCTGAGAAAGCCCTCAGATAATAAATTTTTTCATACCGCAAATTTCACTCATCCGGAGAGGATGAACTTATATGAGGTCACAATAGGTAGAAAATTTAATTGGCTTGTTTAAAATCACGGCCAATTCAAAAATAGAAATGGACATTGTGTCCATAGAAACCTGCCTTCAATGTTTGTTTTTGTACTTCAATTGGTTGTCTGTCAATCATTTTATAGCCACGCCCCCAAGGCCCTGTCACATCCTCAGAATGATTTGAGTCGCATATTTATAGAGCTCTAATTTGTCTTTGTTAGAAAGTGATGACATGATGGTTCATGGTAATTTTGTTTTGCTATTTTCAAGGGCTTTCAAGGATGATTTTCAGATGTTGATCGCGCTGAATGTTCACAAGAACGACTGTAGTGGGTGCTGAGCTACCTCAGTCATTCACAGACTTATGCAGACTTATGACCTTTAAAATATTTGCACCATTCAAATGTTTTACTGCGGCTCAGAGTCTCAACCCTGTACTGTGTTTGAAGTCCCTGTTTGACTTGAACGCCCCATGCGAAAGTTTGGACCCAACATGTGTCTCTATCTTTGTCTTGTGTTGAGGACGTTGCAGAGACACACTACTGTAACACATTTACCAGTTGCCCAGTTGCATGTTGTAGGTTTTTTCCTGTTAAAAAAAAAAAAAATGGGGGAAAAGAGGAAATCAACATGCCATTCTCTAATGGAAAGCCGCAGCGTGTCCTTCGGCCTTTTCGAGAGTGCTGTTCACTTCCATTCGCTCTGTGTGTGTGCGTGTGCGCGTGTGTGTACATAAAGAGTCCTCAACTTCTTTATCTTCATGGACAGCCTAATGCAGTCAGGACAATGTCAGCATGATTTAATGTGCCTTCCATGTTGGATAACACACTCATAAACACATACACGGGTTCCACTGTGCACAGAGGGGGAAAAAAATAGAAAATATATTAATAATATAAAAAAGAAAAGAGGAAAATAACATGGCTACATAAAAAAAGACAGTTCGGGGTACTTGAACAAGAGGAGATTCTGCATGCTGTTTGTCTCTCAAGGTTGAGAGGGAGCTCTCACACAAGTTTTACTCATGCTTAGAACTTCATTTAAAGGTGCTTGTTTTTGTGGAATCATTCCGAGAATGATTGTTAATTGTACTGTAACACATTTAATGCTATGTCTGTGTGTGTGTGTTTCAGCCATTAGGTGCCAGCGATTATCTGGAGATTGCGCGACATTTTGACACGGTTATTGTCCGGGGCGTTCCTCGGCTGAAGGTTGCACTGAGGGAACAAGCCAGGCGCTTCATTACGCTCATCGACATCTTATATGACCAGAAGGTGAAAGGGATAAGCATGCACACGCTGTAGAGGATAAGAGTTCAAGGCGGTTTAACCTTCGCTAGAAACAATAAGCTATAGCAGGAGGTTATATGTATCATAATATATATATATATATGTCTCATAAATAAGGACTGACTGACTGTTATAGCACTCTATTATCACAATATTATTATCATGTTGAACTAAATGCAAGTTTACCTGGGTAATACCCCTCATTCCTCTCCATGCCACACATCCGGAGTTGCTACTGAATCTACACAGATGCAAATTTGTTACGACCTCTGGAGAGCTCAGTAGAGCTCGTTAACAGCTTATTACAACATCGTTTGGGCTCGTTGTGAACTCTGTCATGTTTGTTAGTGTAAAAATAGAAAATTTCGGCTGGCGCCTCCTGACTACATTTTTCGTAAACGGTATTAATTCTTAAGCGCCATTACCACGTCGTTACTGAATCATTATCGATTCTTAAGCATTGGTATCGCCTCCTTGCCTCCTTAGAAGGAAGTAATGACAAAATTAACAAGCTAATATTTTAAGGAAAATAGTGATGATTAAACACACTTGAAAGATATATTACAAGTAAAAGTAATGTTTAATCTAATATATCTGTGGTTTGATCATTTCTGTTAATTTCATGATTTGTTTGGTAATTTCATTTTATTCAAATCTTTGGAAAATCTGAGGAAAAAATTGTTTCATAAATTTTCATATCATTATAATATTTATACTTCATGTTCCATCAAATTCTATTTATAATAAAAGCAACATCGTACAAGTTACTGTATTTATATTTACAGTAAGAAACACATTGTTAATCACTGGCAAGGATGCCAAAGGCATTCTCCACATCTCGTCTCACCCTAGATATCCTACAGTTGGTCACAAGCTCTTAATCTGAAAGCCCAAGTCTACTGTATGGCTTCATCAAATAAATCCTCAAGACGAAGGCATCATTCAAATTCTAATTTTATTTGTCACATACGCAGTCATACAAAGTATGATATGAAGTGAAATGCTTATACGACTGCTGATGACCTCAAGATTCAAAAGCAAAGTTTCAGTGTGAAAATAAGAGAAATTACGAATTAGAAATATAAGAAATATGTAGATAAACTTTAGATGTAAAGGACTTTTATAATGTATATATGTATATAATGTACAAGCAATAAAAAAATATGAAAATAAAATACTGGAATAAAATAGTAGAATAAAAAATAGAAATATAAAAAATACATAATAAAATGTAAAAAATAATCAAATTAAATATAGAAGAGTTGAAATGTATTGTAATTTAGTGTAGTGTAGAACTGTGTCCGGTTATGGACAAGATAATGTGCGGATATGCAGAATATTGCGCAAGGTTGTAGTTCAAAGTTCACAGTACACTGGTGTGCAAAATGTGCCATGTGTGTAATGTGTGTGTCCAAGTTCAAAGTTCGCAGTTCATCACCAAGGATAAAATAAGGCATGGGCTTGTCATCGTTGGTCATGGGTTCTGGTGTTGGAAAGTTGATGGTACCATCCTCTATGCTCTCCTTCAGCTCACTGTCATTTAATAACTGTGCATCCGACATATGTCCCATTCCTCCAATGTCTATATGTTGGCGTCTATGTAACAGGATAGTATGAGGTCGTTATCATAATGTTAACACCTCGGCAATAGTTCATAATAGTCGGTAGCATCGTTGTAATTTCGTTTCACGACTGTAGCAATTGTACAGTTTTGTTATCGATGCTTTAGGACTTGGTATAACCATTAAATTCCTTAACGGCTCAATAAGTTATCATGTAACTAACACGTTATTACCTCATAGCAAAATTAGCTGTAGAGTTGTTTTCATGTTGTTACAAACAAACAACAATGCTAACAAGCTAACAGTTTTTAAAATTGTGTTACATATTAAGCATACTGTGTTTTCATGTCGCATAATCTGCGGTGCAGAAATGATTATTAAAAACAGTGATATAACTTAATTTCTTATTTCTATCAATTTTTATGATCATTTATTTTAGCTAACTAGCTATCCGGCTATGGCTAGCATCATTACCCCACATTAAACAGACATAAAAAAGAGTTAAAAGTTTTTGGTGTGTTTGTTGCTTTTTTTTTTTATTAATGCTGCTGTCGCTGCGAATGATGAAGGTTTGTTGGGTAAACACAGGAATAATGCTAGCACCTGGTAGATAGCCATGCTCCCTTTTTCTCCTACAGTAAATCTTATTAGCTAATGTAATAATACATTTATTTAACTAAATACTATTAAGTTAGTGTTAGCAGTAACGTTAATAATGTTACCATAGCTAGCATGTTAGATAATTAGATTTTTTTTTTGTTAGTAGTGAGTGATGTTTTGTCATAGTGTATAATCTACAATGTACAATTAGGTTTTTTTTTAATCGTGTGTTAGCTAGATGGTCTACCTTTTCAGATACATGCTAGTTAGGGCATAATATTGAATCTATGGAGCAGAACGTTCAGCTATCATTCAAGTTTATCTGTTTAATCGATGTAGCGAAAGACAATGCCAACTTTTACATTCTAAAATTGTGAATTTGACTTCGAAGTGATGTCTCCAAGTGAGATCTAATTTTTAAACGGAAGTGATGAAAGGCTAGAGAATAAGTAGCCATATTTAAACAAATAAAGAAGGAAACAGTAAATATTCTGCATCTGACACTAAAAAATGCCTTACAGGACTGTCTGTTTTTTTTCTCTTACATTTGCCGTTATGTCTCTCTAACCTGCTCTATTAGAGTTCTGGCTAATCATCTCTCTCTCTCTCTCTCTCTCTCTCTCTCTCTCTCGCGCTCTCCTCCAGGTGAGGGTGGTGGTGTTAGCCGAAGCCCCTCTGTACCATCTCTTTGATGGAGGCTCTATGTCTGGAGAGGAAGAGCGAGATCGTCTGATGCTCGATGAGCTCGGCTTCACTAATGTACGTGAGTGCTTTAACCACAAGGCCAGCAGCAGTTGCCTGTTTTAAGTATTTCTTCATAAATAAGCCTGTGGACTGGTCATATACCGACATTCAACAGTCATATTCGAGAAAAAGAAAGTACGCCCTCCTTCAGTTCTTTTTTGAACAGTTATGTGTTTCTTGTCAATGTCTCTAATAAAATCAACGCAGAAAAAATAAGTACCCCAATCCTAAGTATGCAATTGTTAAAAGAGTAATTAACAGACAGGTTTTACTAAAGAAGTGTGCAGGATTAATTAATCATCAAGAACTGTGAGTTCTGGATCACTCCTGTGTATGTCCTCATCAGTGACACAATTGTTGCTGGATGTTAATCTGACAAGTGTTATAAAGCCATCTTCAAGTTTACCATTCTACAACAGGGATTATTTACAAACTAAGGAACTACAAGACCATTACCAATCAGTTTAAACAGTTTAATGGCTGACAGATCTAAGGAAAAGCCATCCCAAAAAAGCAATGTCATGTGATCTCACATGAACCATTTTTTTCCCTGACAGATCAATCAGAAGACATAAAACTTGCCACTCTTCCATCAAAGCCAAGTTTGTTCTGTTCAACCATTTTCTGATTCTTGTTGTTGTTTTTAGCCTTCCGGCTGCTACCGTTGAGTGGTCACCACAGTGCACCATCTGATCCTCACACAATTTGGAACAGGTTTTACACTCCCATTTTATCCAGGCTTTGGGACTGGCACTGCATCACCATCATCATCATCTTCATTAATACATTTAATTTCCACCCAAGCCCTAGCCACTGAACTCAGTGCTGGTGTACTAACAACAACAATCAGGAAAAGACTGAACTGAACAAGCATGGCTTTCATGTAAGGGTGCCAAGTTTAATATGTCCACATGTTCTGGGTTTTCATTTAATGCTACATTTAAAACACCACAAAACACCAAAGCTACAATATCCCTCACACACACAGTAACAATCATGCCTCTCTATCAATGCATTTAGGAAGCAGGGAAGTGCCTAGCGCTCTTCACAGGCGAGGAGGAAATTTTTGCCCTCCAGAGGATGCTGTCCCGGGTCACTGAGATGCAGACCAAGCAGTACTGGACTCAAGTCGACCAAAGGCTAAAGACAAAGAACTGTTCATAGTGTTGGACTCGTCACTGGCGCGCCCTGTGTGGTGTAATGTAGCTAGAAGATTTGGTCAGTTTTTTTATAAGGTTCATGTGTAGTTCATCAGAAATGTAACATGAGCACATGAGCAATGTATACATGTACATGTACTTGCACGTTTAAATCCGTACGATGTGACAGGGCCTATGTACAGTATGTGTTTTAGAAATAAGGTAAATAAATAACGGAAGGTAAAGAGCACCCCCTAGTGGCCAGCAGAAATAAAATAGGTGTTAAGGAAAATATTTGGATCTGAGTACGCAAAATAAATAAATAATGTTTTATGTGAAATAGATTTTTTCGGTCTGTTTTTATTTAATTTTTTTTATATATTTATTCTTATTCATGTAATTTTTATTGTTCTGCCTGAAACTCATAACAATACCTGATTATTTTTATCGGATCACAAAGTATATTTAGTTATGATAAAAGTCTAAAAGGACAATTCAAGCTATCATGATTACTTCCAATATTAAACTCTTAACTTTAAGTGTGTTAATTCCTGTATTCCTCAAAAGTTGCATGAACTCTAAATGAGTGCACTCTGTTTTCTTTGTAACCTTTTGTGTACATTGGTGTATACTTCCTTTAGATCATTTCAATGTTAGCAAAACCTGCTTTCCATGGGCCAACAGGAGTTTCCTTCTGCATTGTTTCTGAACAATAGCAATGTATAAACACTAAATACAGCTTCACTGCATGCTTGTTATTTGAGCCTAGATCTTCATGAGGGGTTTTGTTGATGTTGATTGGTGGTACATATCTATACACAGCATATTTTTGGCAAATCAGATTGCTTATATACTTGTGATGAGAAACACTATTTTTCCACTTTAACACGCTAACGTTCAATAATGACGTAATGCGTCTGTTGATGGGAGTTATTTTATTGTCCACTAGATGTCAGCAGAGGACAATTACGCAGGTCGCTTGTGCAAGCATAATATTCCTGTGCAAGGAGGGCTCGCGCTCCTAGACAAAGACACACCGTCGAAATGATAAATAAAACGTTCATTGATGCAAAAAAAACAAACAAAAACAATGCAGTTTTTAAATACAGAAAAAACCGAGTGCAAGGTTCTGAAGGTATTCTAGTGCAAAAGTAATGAAGTGTAAATATTGCAAACATACACAGTATGTATGTGGTCGAAAAGATGCTCAGCGGATGCTATTGCACATGATCGCTCAGAATTTCAACAGATGATGTAAAAGTATGAAACGACTAAGGAGTGATCTCTAATCTCAAAGCCATTTGATGTCACAAGTGGGTGTGTGGGTATATTCAGATATCATGTCCAAAACATTTCTGGGCCGTCCAGTGTGTGTAATCCTACCTCTCTAATTAAGCTATGGTAGATAATACTATTATTACCCTTCTCACACATGCACACACACACACACACACACACAACACACATTTGATAATACTGGATTAAATGTTCTATAACCTCTAATAGAGTTTACCTCCAGTCTCAAGTGTGAGTGGAGGAAAGGTTGACCTGATTATGATATTCAATAGATATATGTGTGTGTGTGTGTGTGTGTGTGTGTGTGTGGTTGAGGGGGATTAATATGTGCATGCATAACCGTGCAGTAACAATCCAATGTATGCATTAGACTTAAATTACACAATTAGTGTGCAACAAATCTGCTCGTGATAGATAATAAATGCCTGCAGCTCATTACTACTGTATTACATCATGATTTTTAAAATGGTAATTGTAACAAAATCCTGGAAGGGATCTTGCACTTGACCCAATTTACACACCACACATGTATACTAGTATACTCATTATCCTTTTCTTCCTGCTGCAGATCAGTAGAAGCTGGTGCACGCGATCCATCACGTGCGCAAGCCGTGAGTCATGGTGCTCGTCGTGGGGAACAAAGATCTGCTGGATTGTGAGGTCTGACACGACAGAGACACAGGATTGAATATTTCATCAAAAATAATAGGTTGAGTATTACAGTATATAGAAATACTATCATCAGCTTGACACAAAGGCTTATATACAGCCAGATAACACTGCAAGTGCTTCTTTATTTCTAACATCATGATGTCACATCTTTGGACACAGAAAGGGGGGTGTGTCAGGTGCTTTAAATGGGATTAAAGGGCCAGTGTGGAGAACTAACCTACAGCTAAAGTATTCAAGTCAGCAACACAATACAGACAAATGTATAATTCACATCGCTGTTCCAGATCTATTCCCACCATTTAAGTCGACTCTTCTCACTAGGTAAGCCTTTCCACTAGATTTTACACAGCCTTTGGGGATTTGTGTTTGTTCAATTCAGTATTACTGAGCTCAGGTGGTGATGTCAGGATGTTAAAGTGTTATTCAGTGGTTGAGTTCAGTCAGGGCTGGAGCTCACTTTGTGCACAGGGACATTGTCATGCTGGAAATTTTAATGCAACTGCATACAGAGTCAGGTCGAGGGGTTTATTCCCACCTCGGGTGTGCATGCAGATGAG
Organism: Clarias platycephalus; assembly: GCA_030068275.1. Classification (NCBI taxonomy): domain Eukaryota; kingdom Metazoa; phylum Chordata; class Actinopteri; order Siluriformes; family Clariidae; genus Clarias; species Clarias platycephalus. The sequence continues at coordinate 29,046,445 of JAQQZT010000012.1, read as the reverse complement.
GCAAATTGGTGTTCACAGAGTGTGTGAATGAGTGTGAGAATGTGTGTACCTGCAATGGATTGGCACCCTATCCAGGGTAAACCCCGCCTCATGCCCTATGTCTCCAGGGATAGGTTCCAGGACACCCTGCATCCCTCTAAATCGGTATAGACGATGAGTGAGTCAGTGCACACAGAGACCTATTATAATTTTGCAGCAACATCCTTGAGTGAGATCATCAGTTATCTATATATGTATATGGACACCTGATCATATACCTACTCTTATCTATATGAGCAAGAGTATATGATCAGGTGTCCATATACTTTTGCTTATATAGGTATGTATAATATAAGTGTAGGTATAATATTATATAAGTGTAATAGGTATTATATAATTGTAAGGTATATTCCACTGTGGCGAACCCTTGACAGGAGCAGCCGAAAGTCCAACAACAACCTGTCCAGACCCTGAAATAAAATGCTCTTACAGTGTTAGCATGGACATGATGGCTTAGTCTTGCAACCTCAAGTTGCAAGAGGCTGAGTACATGGAGTTTGCATGTTCTCCCCATGGTTGGTGGGTTTCCTCTGGGTACTCTGGTTTCCTCCCACAGTCCAAATAGTTTGTGTGTGTCCTGCGATTAATTGACACTCCGTCCAGGGTGTTCACCATCTTCGTGCCCTTACGTCTCCTGGGATAGGCTTCAGGCCCCTGTGACACTTTATACAGGATGAAGGGGTATAGATGATGAATGAGTGAGTATTAGCATGCACAGTCAATTTGATGTGTTATTTTGTTATGTTTTGTTAAATACATGTCGGGTACTCAACAACATGAATATCAATATCTTATCAGATGTTTTTACATGCATAATCTTCATTCTCATGTATCTTGCACTATATTTGGCAGTCTCAGGCTTGCCTGAACATGCCCTCGTGTGAGTGCTTGGTGTAGCTCATGAGCCATGGCCCTTTAAAAGGCGATCCCACGCGCAGGGGCGGGAGGGAGGGGTAGATGACGAGTTTAATCTTTTCTCTCGCTCTGTCTCTGTCGCTGCAGTCAGTCTTTTGTATAAGTTCTACAGGAGCTAGTGTAGCACTGAAGGAGGACGGACTGCTGTGTCTGATTTACTGTGTATACAGTGCAGTTAGATAAGAAGAGACAAAGCACTAGTTCTGTTTTTGGTTTTGGTTCCAGATCGAGAGATTTTTTTTTTTGTCTTTTGTGAATCACAGAGTAGAAAGGGAAGTCAAATGCTGAATACGAGCAGTGATGATCTAGATTTCTTGATCTGCGCGTTTTATGTGTTGATTTCTTTTTGTAAAGTATCGTTTTTAATCTAATCCTGGTCCTCTGGGGAGCGCGTGGAGATCTCACTGAATGGGATGGTTTTAGTGACGTTGCGGCGCTCGCGCTTTCTCCTTGGCCACTGCGCGTGCGATATCCAGCTGCATTACATCAGTGCTCGGGCTGAGCGCGAGCGTGCTACTGAGTCCGGTGATTTGAACGGGTCTCGGTGAACGGTGCGTGCGTGTGTTTGTGCGCATGTGTGTGTGTGCTTAGACTATAATATTGACATCATCATCATTATACTGTATTAGACAGCCCTACTGAAAGGCACGTGCAGTCTCATGCGTGTGTGTTGACGCTCTGTGCAGACGCGTTCATGGCACACCACTTCGTCCGCGCGCCACTACGCGTCTAAACTTGCACCGGGAAGCTCGTGCAGCGACACTCGTCTACAGGTTCCGAGGTCTCGATGGCTGAGACAACATCCTCCCCCGAGCCTCAGCCCGGAATGGACGTGGCCATAGACCCGGACTTTGAGCCCCAGAAGCGGCCGAGGTCATGCACTTGGCCGCTGCCGGAGTCCAGCTTGGCGAAGCCAGAAGCCAACGCCACGTACATCATCCCTGAGGAGGAGGATGATGATGAAGAGGAGAGTGCAATGGCTGTCAGCGCGAACGGAGAAGATGGCAGGTCTGATGCGCAGAGCGGAGATCAGGACCAGGCGGGATCGCAGACCCAGGTGGAGGCGAAAGCGCGCGCTGCTGAGGTGAACGGACAGGGGGTGCAGCAGCAGCAAACCCCACGCAAGTCCTCGTCGCGCAGGAACGCCTGGGGGAACCTGTCCTACGCAGACCTCATCACGAAAGCCATAGAGAGCACACCGGACAAAAGACTGACTCTCTCCCAGATCTATGACTGGATGGTCAGAAATGTCCCCTACTTCAAAGACAAAGGAGACAGCAACAGCTCGGCTGGCTGGAAGGTAAGCTGTTTATTAGAATGCACTGTTGAAATGCATTGTCTACCTTTTCCCCCCCATTCTCTAAAAGGTAAGCTACTCGTGCTGAGTGCCACAAGCAAAACAAAAACAAAAGGAACACATGTTCTGGCGTGCGCGAGCGTCTCAAGACGGGCGCGCGCACAAGCTCAGGGACAGCAGGAGCGCCCGCGTGACTCAGATTCGTGGCGATGCATACTGTATGACATCATATGTAAACAAAACACTTATTCATGCCTTTAAATCTATGCTGAGCTCGTTTGTTTGAAGGATTTGAAAAACAGGTGCGTAAATAATTACTCTGACATTTCTCCTAAAAACAAAACAAAACAAAAAAACACAGGGACACATAAATCAGTGTAATTCAGTGAGGTTAAGCAGGGGGCCTACATTTCTAAGTATGTATAATTGAATGGATTAAGGACTATTGTTAACCTGTAATACCCTGCAACATGTGAACTGATAAGCCACCCCTCTTTCCTATCTCTCTCTCTCTCTCTCTCTCTCTCTCTCTCTCACACACACACACACACACACACACCTTTTGTAGTATACTGGGTGTTGTGGATTGCATGAGATGGAAAAGGTCCTGAAAAGATCATAATTGTCTAATTTTTGATGCCCCCCCCCACACACACACAGATATATCCATAGGCATCTGGTGAAGAATCTGAGTTCATACTGTAATATATATATATTTTATTCTTAAAGCAATCCTCTTTGTCCCTGCTGCATGGCTAGATTAGAGAAACCTGCCTGGGCATGTTCCAGTGAACCAACATGTGCTCATATGTTAGCTGTACACTAGATGACTTATGTAACTGTAACAGAAGTCAACAGTGGAGAGAATTTCACACCTCACACTGAGTCCTCAAGGATCTTGGCAGTGATGATTGCTAGCTAGCTGACAAGCCTGATGATGGCGAGATATAAGCAAATTATAAGCAGCTTAAAATGCAGGCATCTTTACTGTGTAACATAATGTTAGATAACGTTAAGAGATTAGATCTGACTTATTAGCTACTGTATTTCACACAAGTCATCAATATCTACAAGTTAAATTAAATCCGTTTTTTTTGTAGCACCTACATAAAGCAGTATTGTAATGTCTGTGCTACTTCTGGTGCATTACTGTTTAAATCATATTTCACAGTTTAACTTAGAACTTAATGATCTGCAAAAAAATTGTCATAATCTTAAAAAAATCACTTTTGTAAAATTGTATTTTAATTTTCTTTCTATAGAAGGTATCACGCTTCCTATTGGTGTTATGTGTATGTGTTATGCCCATGCTGGTCTTCTTGACTCGGTGATCAGTTACCAAAATAAAAAATCAGACCCTTAACTGGATGTCCGAAACTCTGGCGAAGACAGGAAAAAAATATCCTTTCTCTAGGGATGGATTTATACATAGAGAGCCATTGTGGGTCAGAACCTACGGCGTTGGAATAACAACCAGTGTATAAACAATATCACATTGGAGAGTGAAAATGAAAAAGATTAGCAATAAACAAATAAATACATAAATTAATGAATATCTTGAATCATAGGTTTCATCAAAACAGATATTGGTTCACATGTTGGATAGACTTTTAACATTTTCTAATTGTTTTATTGTTAATGTTAACTACTGAACATCAAGTGTTTAAAAAAGATCAAGAGTAGCTATAACCTCAGAAATTCCTGCACTGATCAAAACAATACATGGAAGGCATGCAAGAACCACAGAGTCAACACTCTTCCCGTGGTGAACACACGCCAGAGTAGCCTTTACATGCATAGAAAGCAAGCGTGGGAGGGTCTATACGCTAAGCAAAGTGCCATGTCCCAGTAGTGTCTGGTAAGGTTGAGGTCATCTTTGCTATCCTTTCAGTATGGTCAGGTCACATTAGTGATCAGAAACCACCCTAGGTTCGGACGCTTTTGTTCTTCGTTAGTGCCTGAGTGTCCTGTTCCAGGAGACGTTCCTGTCTAGAAGGTCTAACCGAGAGACTAATTAAAAAAAAAAAAAGTGCACGGGTGTATGATCTTGTACTGTTGAGGTGTGTATATTAATCTCAAAAGATGTGTATTCTGTATGAGTCCCTCGTGCATTTTCAAATTAGTGCGAAGCGACATTACAACATGTCTAACGTGCATATCTAGACGTCATGACATAACGGACCTTCCTTTGTTCTGCTGCGGATGGAAAAGAAGAAGAGGGGGATGGGGATGGGGTAGGACGGTCAGCGAAGGTAATAATGCGCTGCTCATAAACTCCCAGTCGGCAGTCCGTGAAGAAATGTGGAGCTGTGCAGTGTGGAATGGGCTCCTTATAAAACTGTAATGTGTGTAGTGAGTGTCAAGAACTGGATGGATTTGTGCTAGTGAGTCACGACTTCAGGTTTATGATAAGTTCTTCATCTAAAGGCGAATTTTTCGGCTGATCCAGTAAAAAAAAAAAAAATACAAAAGGGGCTTCTGATCCGTATGCTCATAAGTAAATAATGTGTTCCTTTGTAGCATCATGTGATTAGTGGCTGTTGCCATGGTTGCCCATGTGTGGTGTAAGTTCACGAGAGGGTGAGGTGGTGTGGGCGCCTCTCGGGCTGGCACTGCTACCACAAAGCGTTTATGTGTGCATGTGTGGAGTGGGAAGAAAAAGGTGCGCGAGAATGTTTCATCATCAAGTATAGTCATAGGTTAGTCAGATGGTCATGTGTTGTCATGGTAACCCACAGGACGTTACGGTTACATGTCTATCCAAATGTTCAAACAAATCTTGAGCAGATTTCTTGAGCAGTGCCTCCATCAATTATGACTGCAATTACTCAGAGTAGGGGGAGCAAGATGACACAGTGGACTATATCAACACACACACACACACACACACTTTAAGAGAGACTGAAATTCAGATAATTAATTGCATCATGTCTTTTACCAAGCCACCTATATTTCCATGTCAGTCAAGCTTGAACTTGTTCTGTCTCTAATATTAAGGCTTGCTCATGTGCAAATTCAGAATTTGCATCAGCACTGATGGCTGGTGTGTGATGGATAGGTGTGTGTGTAGACGTATTTTAGTTGCCCCAAATATGCAGCTTTGCGGTTTCCGGTTGGATCCTGAGCTCCCGTCACTATCTATCTATGGTTTCTGTAAATGCCAAGTTCCGGTTTTTAGTTTAAACTACCTCTTTACACTACCTCTTGTGATGGAATGGCGTCCCATTATGACTGCTACGTGTCCAGTGTTCCCAATATGAGCTTTGAATCCAAAGCAAATGAATCAGTTTCCCTCAGTGTGAAAGATCTCGCGTCCGGTCTGTTATAACGACTGGGCCCTTCTCCGACAAGCCACAAATGCCTTTGCATATTTTTCATTTCCGAGGTCAAGAAAAATTTTTGGAACGCTGCCCCTGATCTCTCTTCTGCTCTCCTCACCCAAGAGCTCTGACCCGAGGCTTTTGAAAGTTTAATTTGTTTCCCGCGCGACCTGTCCTTTCCAATTAAGGCTGTCTGCCACAGCAGTGGTGCCGAGCACAGGAGGCTAAATTGTTCTTGATTAAAAATTAATTGACTACAATAAAGCTGGCGTTCTGTGTCAGGAGCTGCTCGCTGCGAAAAAAATAGAGCTCTGGATTGAAACACATTAGTACCAAGTACTCGTTGAATACTTATCCTAGCTTTTGACTGTGACATCTAGTGATCATATGGGAACATTAACTCTTATGATTGCAATTAGCTTATCCTAAACAGCTCAGCGAGCTTCTTCAGACAGATTAAAGGTCCATTGTGGCCTCTTCAGGAAAGCACTGAACTAAGCAGAGCTGGACAAAGAGAACAATGGGTCGAGAACTCTGTGTTAGTCTTGTGATTCACTATGTTTGCGCTGTGTTCTCCGAGTTTGAGATGTTTATCAAAGACGTCGTTAGTCCGCTCTCTTGTTCTTGGGATCCGCAGCATTCGCGTCGGCTTCCTTTTCAGGAGTCTGCTAGAGCCTGGTGCTGCTCTCTGACCAAACAAGTGGCTGTTTTTTTGTTGTTGTTTTTTCACATCAGCCGTGTGCAAGTGAGATTTGACAGTCAAAACTGCTGTAATGTATACATGAGCTGTCAGGTGGAAAGGTATAGGGGGGATTCCCTACGTCCCTTCGAAATTGAGAACGAGTGTATAATATTCGCAAGGTTTCATTTTAAACTGTTTGTGCAAAGAGGACGTTTTTTCCTCCTAAATGCTATCCGAAGCTTAAGCTTTATTACAAACTTCTCCATGCCTAGTGTTTGCACACCTGTCCTAAGCAGGGCAGCTCAGACGACTTGCATGAAAAAGTGCAGCGTCAGTACTCGGGCTGAGCCTCCTGCAGTAGGTTAGAGGATCTCATGCTTCACCAACAGGTTTGTGCCTGCGACTCTTATCAGGCGCTCGAATCTCGATCGTACAGCAGAGATCTTACAGCTTTGTGTGTTTTTTTTTTTTTTTTCAGTTTTGTTTCATTCTGCTTATCCTCCCCCCTGCTCGCTCTCTCTCTCTGTCTCTCTCTCTCTCTCCTCCTGCAGTTTGCGCTGCACGGTTTATGAGGGCATGAAATTGCTCCAGAGCTCCGAGGCATATTGAGTCCTGGCTTACTCAGAATACTATCGCTTTTTCTCTTTCTCTATTTCTTTTTCCGCATGCCTGGAAATAGCTGATGTTTTAGCTCACACTCTAATTGCGATTCCTCTAATGTGCGCTGTTCAGATCAAGGCTGGGCTCTGCCTTTACTTCAGGCTTTTTTTAATTTATTTTTTATTCATTTGTTCCAAAATAAAACACAGAAATGAAATCAGAGAGGTTGGATATAATAAACTGCTGGGTAAAGCCAAGGACTGCACAGGAAGTGCTTTAACGTAAATAAAAAACGCAGTATAGTTTTAAAGCACTCAGATGATAATCCTCTTGCTAGAGAAGAAGTGTAGTGGAATGGAGTTGAGGAAACATTCCTTTTTTTCCCCGACTCTCACGAAAGCAGCCATGACCTCTCGCAAAGAGCTGCACACATACAGTATGCACACAAGTAAGCATGGGCAGCCTTGCAGAGCTGCACACTTAGCATGCATGCATTCTAGATGTTTGCAATCCTTCATGTGTGAAAAAAGGTTATAAACAAAGCCAGAGGAGCTCTGCACTGGATCTTTAAGAGTCCTCACACACAATGGATTCTTTACTTTACCATGCATTAAAGCAGCTATGGTGCAATGGCTTCTTATCAGGGTCACTGCCTTAAAGCACATTAATGCCAATCTGGTGCATTCACATTCACCGCAATGGATTTCTTGCAGTCCCACATGCAGAGCGCACAGACTTTAGCACATTCACTTTCCTGTGTCTCCACACAACCCCCCTGTGCCCATTAATCCTGCATGTGTTAGCCTGCTGAGGAGTGAGGCCTCTTTCTGAAGCACACATGGACATGCACACACAGACCAGCACAGCGTTCCGGATCATTGGTTCAGAGCCCGTGTTCAGGTTTCTGAATTAAATTTGATTTCCTTGACGTGAGAGTAACACTGATTTTATGGATACTGTTAACAAATCTCTGTGTGAGGGTAAATAAAAATCCCGCCTTCTGCGATATGATCGGTTACAAGTATTCGATCTCGTCTATGATTAGTTCAAAACGTAGAACTGGAAGGCAGGAATTAAATTGAAGCCATATCACATGAGACATGCGTGCTGTATTACTGAATATAGCACGGCTGTGATGCGGTCGTAGGCTCGAGTTTCGAAGGCATCACAGTCGGACTATATCCAGCAATACAGCATGAATTGAGGTCAATGCGATATTCCTTTTATACAACAGGTCTACAAACAACATTTAGTATTAACCCAATCTGATTTGTTTCTTTATACCATTCCATGGCTGATGATACTAACTAACTGGAACTGGTGGAGCTGGTTACCAACAGTTATCAACCGACAGTTTAATTAACGTAGATGAAAGTTTTTAATGTACTATGTACAGTCCTGTAGATCCTGTAAGTTTCACTACATTTTCCACGCATTCAGTTTTAGAATATCTAACTATTCCATTATCACACACCAAGGAGTGGATTGAAGAGAGATTTGGAATTGTGTTAGGAGCTAGATAGCTTTGTAGCCATAAATAAATGAACACGAATGTTCAGAGGCATTTTTGGAATGACCTACACAAAGGAGGCGAAGTGTTTTTTTTTTGTTTTTTTTTCTGAAGACATAATGTTATCAGATGTGTTTTCTTGCTGAAAATGCTTCTGTGACTAGTTTTGAATGTGATTTTTGGCAGGCAGGTGCTCTCTCGTCATTATGGTGGACCGTACAGACCTACTTTCACCCACGCTGACAACTGACAGTTAGCGTAACTGTTCCAGTACTGTCCCAGTGGGTGTTTCTGTCTCTTATAACCACTCATACAGTAGGATGCCTCTTGTCCAAGTGGGTGAATTGTACAAATCAAAAGACTTTTTGATTTGTACAGGTTTTTTTTTGTTTTTTTTTTGTTTTGAGTTTATCTAGTCACATGCTAGCTCATGTGCTAGCTTCTCTAGTACTAAGGAGTATGCTAACACGCTAGCCACATACACTCAGGATACTTTTTTCCCCCACGTTCATTTCTAATTGTCTGGTCCCTGTATTGCATACTGTATATGTTAGTAACATTACAGCATACATTACTGTGCATCAAATTGTAACTGCACGAAGGAGTTAAATTACTAAAATGGTGAGGATTGAAGTGAAGTCAGACGGCAGATGTGCCAGAGGACAGGTCTGAGGAATCATTATTGCTTCGTATTGGGTATCGTTGGTTACAGTGTCATGGACTTGTGGGATTGGAATAGTGTATTTCACTGGAATACTGTAATACTGTATTCCTGTATTTTGGTCACCTGTCTCTCTGTTGCTAGTGCAAACATAGAGCAATGCTAGGAGAAGAGCGGAGGAGAGTCCAGCTGAATGTGGTCAGTACCTCACTTACTGATTGTGGTCACCTTTTCTTCTCTTCTTCCATGTTATATTTTTTGAGAAGGGCCCAGTCTGGGAACAAGATTTAAAAAAAATCTCAGTTTTAATGCAGCTTCGTACTGGATCCTGCACTGCCATTTGTCAAATTTGTCGCACCGAGAAGAGCACCAGTAATTTCTAATTAGGGCAAACAAAAGGCACATTTTCAGCACGCCAGCAGATCATTCCAAGATTTCTTCATGAGACCTTGTCTATTCCTAAGGAGTGACAAAAGTGAGAGTCCTTTTCACTAACACTGCCAACTAGTGTCAATTTAGCAAACACCCCCCCCCCCGCCCCCCCCTCTCTGTCGCTCTCGCATATATGGGTTAATGTGCCTTTCCCGTCTCCTTCTCTTTTGTTTGTGTTGCTTTTCTTTCACCTAGTACCCCCACACACACACTTCCTGCAGCTGTGCCGATGGCTCAGAGGTTTTTCCATGAAAACACAAAGGCAAAATAAAGCACACAACCTCAGAATACGACTCCTTCCACGCAGTGATGCTGCAAGACATTGTGAGCTGCAGACACTGTATTGCACATTTTGTAAAAACAAAGATCTAGTCATTTCAGCATGATTCCATAAAGGGATGGATGGTATGTGCCATCTGGAAAGTCACATCATTAGTTGAATGGAACTGACCTGTATGTAATTAAAGGGAAACATGAGCTCAAAATAAATACACCTGTTCCAAGAAGAGAACAAACCACAAACTTCTGGGAAAATGTCTTATTGTTATTATTATTATTATTACTAAAGCATGAACAGCAACATGAATCCATTAGTGAAAAAGGAAAAAGAATGTGGCACAATGTGGTCAAGTGGGACAATTCCCACATTGTTAGACTGTACTTAAGGCTGCACCGGAAGGTCCTGAATTAAAATTCTTGGTTCCCTACAAGAAGGCTACACATTTGCTACAAGATGGTATTTAGCTGTGGATTCAGTAGCTATTGGAGCATACTGTTTAGTAGTTTAGTGCTCAGGGTTGGATTTACCCATGGGTTTAGTATCTATTAGAGCATACTGTTTAGTAGTTTAGTGCTCAGGGTTGGCTTTCCCAATGGGTTAATTATCTATTAGAGCATACTATTTAGTAGTTTAGTGCTCAGGATTGTATTTAGCCATAAATTTAGTACCTGTCAGTGTGCAATATTTTGTAATTAGTTTTTATTTTTCCACAGGACGCCATGGACATTTAGCCATGGATTACTAGATATTAGAGGCTTTACTTAATAGTTTAGTGTGTAGCCATGGATTTAGTGTATATTAATCTACTATTTAGTGTCTACTATTTAGTCGTTTGGTGCACAGAGCTGGATGTAGCCATGGATTTAATATCAGTTAGAGTGCGCTATTTAGTAGTTTTTTTTGCGCAGGATTAGATTTAGTGGAATTCATAGCTATTAGAGTGCACAATTTAGAAGTTTAGTGTCTAGGCTGGGATTTAACCATGGATTTAGTATGTTTTAGAGCGTACTATTTAGTAGTTTAGTGCACAGGGTGGGATTTAGCCATGGATTTAGTTGCGATTAGAGCGCGCTATTTAGTATTTTAGTTTGCAGAGTGGTATTTAGCCATGGATTTAGTTGCGATTAGAGCAGACTTTTTAGTAGTTTAGTGCACAGAGTGCTATTTAGAAGTGGATTTAGTAGCTTTTACCGTGCTGTATTTAGTAGTTTAAGGCTGGGTGGGATTTTTCCATTTTACTGGATGCCCCCTGTATGAGAAGTTTTTACAAGTGCTTCAGTGGTGACAGCTCAAAATTTGTCTCGTCAACACTAGACAAGGCATTCTGCGTGTCGTGATATATTTCAGGGATGTGGGGAAAGAGGCTTAGAGAAGCAACCAAGAAACCACATGAAAAAAAAAAAAAACCCTGGAAAGTTTCATTGCAATAAATCAGCATATGCTCTGCAGTGTAGAGCGGATTTTGTCAGTGTGAATGGGTCCATAAGGTTTCAGGATGAAGTAGCAGTCAGGTGCCCGGTCATGTGAGCAGATCTCAACGTGCGTCTGTGATTAGAAGAGTCAGTGAATCATACAATAATCTGCTTGCTGCAGCTGAGTGCATTTGCCACACCATCACGTCTATGACCATGTGAGGAAAGAGTAAGAAAGACTCGTTATGTGAGAGAGAGAGAGAGAGAGAGAGAGAGAGGAACTGAGGTCAGCAGGTACAGAAAAGAGCAAAGGTAACAACCGAGGGCAGGTGAGGGAGGCTCTTTATCAGCCCGATCTTTATCACTGGTTAATCAGACAGCTTGATGAGGTCACCAGACTATCAGTGACCTTGAATGACATGTAAGACTTATCATGTTCACCTGACCTGTGCAAGATTACCAGGTAGAAACCCGTCCTGCAGAGATCTGAATCTTTCTGAACCAGCCGTATAGTCATTAGTGAGTTAGTCTAGACACTAGTAGATGCTGACTCTGGCTAGGCTCCATTTAAGAGCTCTATCTATCTCGCTCTGTTCCTCTGTGTTCAGAGTTTTTTTTAAGTGATTGCCCATTTCCCCCCTTTTCATACTCCATTTTCAGACCCTTCCTCAGTGGTTTCAGGCTGTTTCTGGCTAAACTGTACGAAGAACAGTAGACCTGACATGATTGGTTAGCCAGCACTCCGCCCCCTCATGTGACTGGCTGGAACGTTCAGCGGGCCACTCAGCGCAGGGGAAGTGTATGTAGGTCAGTGTGTAGCGAGGCTGCACATTGTGTGAGTGTGTGTGTGTGTGAGAGAGAGAGAGAGAGAGAGAGAGAGAGATGTGACCGTGCACCCGGGCATCCCGCCAGCTCACTTCTTCAGAGAGAGAGAGAGAGAGAGAGAAGAGGGGGAGGGAGAGAACAAGAAACAGAAAGAACCACAGAGAGTTGACTGAGAGGCCTCCTACACTCCAACTGTAACTCACAGAGGGGGAGAAAAAAAAAACCCACACACACACAGCTACAGTATCTCCATGTGCTTTTCAGATGTATAATTTAGATGAAGCTTTGCAAATAGATTGAGCTTACACAATAATTTCCACAAAAAACACAAAAAAAACAGAGACTCGTTACCATGGCAACAGGTCAAGCTGGTGCCCTAGTATTAACGACTACTCGTTTTTCCAAATCCCACAGGAAATGATTTCTGCCGGGAGTCTGTGCCCTAAATTTGCCCTCTTTTTTTTTGTTTTTTTTTTGCTCTGTATCTCCACACACCCTTGAGCGCCCGCAAACCTGAGGCTGTCGACACACAGCAGCTGTCTAGACCGAAAAAAACAAACGCTTGTCGTCTTTGCGTTTTACAGAGTGTGAGCTCTAAGAGCCCTGTCGGACCACTTAATGATCCACCGATGAATTATTCACCGAAGCTATGCTCAGTATTTACACAGATTTCAGACAGTACACACACACACACACACACACACAGACACGTGCATGCATTGCAAAAGCTTCAGGGGTGCATGGACAGTCAGGGAGA
>JAQQZT010000012.1:28997550-29024571 GCA_030068275.1 Clarias platycephalus | reverse complement strand
GTTTGGGGTTTGCAACCCTGGTTAATGATATTAAGTCTCAACTATTTGTTATATGGTTGCTCGAAACAGTGGCCTATAACAAGTCAGCTGTGATAAAACATTTTCATATTCAGTTTCACTGGGTTTCAGTGTCTGGCTGAGAGTGTCTTATGTACAGAAGGCGCAGTAGGTTATAAGAATATTGCATAAGGATATTGTATATAAAAAAATGATAACTGTGGAAACATGTGCAGTGGATATGACATGTCAAGCAAGAAGATACTGTAACACGCTCAGCATGATATACATACAGTATATGTATGATGCCATATATACAGAATAAATATGAGTGGGATATACAGTAGTGCAATAATGAACATTAATTATGGATGGTGCAAAGATGCGTAGTGGATGAAGCAGTGCAATATAGTGACAGAACAGTGGTGTATTTGTTAGTATTCTATGATCAGCTGTTCAGTGTGGTAAGAGCCAGCAATTTTTCAGTCTCTTTGTGCGGATGCTGAGGCACCTGCCCGATTCAAGAAGGGTGAATAGTGAGAGATATCTTTGATAATGCCTCGAGCCATTTGCGGTCAGTGTTTCTTGTAAAAGTCCTGCAAGCTGAATACCAATGATTTGCAGCAATGCAGTTGCCATACCACACTGAGATGCAGTTTGTGCCGATGCTCTCAGTGGCACAGCAGTAAAAGTTCCCCAGTATCCTGAAGCATAGATGGGACTTTTTAACAGAAAATATTATTATACTAATAATATGCGCGGTGCCCCAACATAATCTAGCACCATTGCTGCCCTGAGGGAATATCTCTTCAGTTCCTGAGAGTTGTAGGATTGATGCCAAGATGCGTAACAGCTCTTATGAAGGCCCAGCACCTTGCTAAGTGTCTTTATGTTGTTGTTATTGTTGTTGTCATTATAGGTGCCACTGTTTGAAACTTTACCAACTAATATTCAAAAGTACTTGTGATCCAGTTTCTGTCTCCTATGGTGTCTACGCTGAAGGAGACATTATTTTTGTCTCTTCTGCCTATTACCTCACTGGATTGTATGGGTCAAATGCTTCATACATTGTCCTCTAAACACTGAGGGTAGTTCAAGAATAAGGGTAGTTAAAAATATGGAGGTTCCATGTTGCAACTTGCGTTCTACCAAGTCATTAGGATCTATTTCTAATCTCATCTGTTTCTCTTTCCTGGCACAGAATTCCATCAGGCACAACCTGTCTCTACACAGCCGTTTTGTCCGTGTCCAGAACGAGGGAACTGGAAAAAGCTCATGGTGGATGATAAATCCTGAAGGAGGAAGGGGAGGCAAGGCACCACGTCGCCGCGCAGTCTCCATGGACAACGGAAACAAGTACACCAAGAGTGCACGAGGACGTGCAGCAAAAAAGAAGGCAGCGTTACAGGCTGCCCAGGAGGGATCGATAGAGAACGTGTCTGCTGGGGGTCTGTCCAAGTGGCCAGGTAGTCCAACATCCCGTAGCAGTGATGAACTGGATTCCTGCTGGACTGACTTTCGGTCACGAACAAACTCCAATGCTAGCACAATAAGTGGCCGTCTGTCACCAATCTTAGCCAATCCAGAGGTGGATGAGGCTCCAGACGATGAGTCGGGCCCACCCCTCTCACCAATGATCTACTCAAGTTCCAACAGCCTTTCGCCTCCTTCTTCATCCTCCTCAAACTCCAAACAATGCCCGGCTGAGCTTCCACGACTAAGCACGATGAACCTCAATGATGGGCTAACTGACAACCTTATGGATGACCTCCTGGACAACATAGCACTTGCACCATCAACACAGGCAAGTCAAGATAGCTCTACCTTTGCATTCGGGAGCACCACTTCCACTCCAGGCTCCTCCTCTTCCTCACCAAATGGTGCCAGTAGTAGTGGAGGGTTTGGTAATTCCATTTTCGGCCCCTCTGCTGGAGCATTAAGACAGACACCCATGCAGACGATCCAGGAGAACAAACAAGCGTCTTTCTCAAGCATTTCTCGTTTTGGGAACACCACGCTTCAGGAGCTGCTAAACTCTGACTCACTGGGCTCCCACAGCCACAGCGATGTCATGATGACACAGTCTGACCCACTCATATCACAAACCAGTGCAGCCGTTGCTTCTCAGAATTCCCGTCTTCGCAATGGCCTCATGCACCCCAAAGACCCTATGATGCCATCATTCGGTTCTGGGTTCAAAGGTCAGAGCGGCCCTCTCCAGAACAACCGACATCATCAGGGCTCCAACACCCAGGCATCACTGCACTCGCTCCCCAAAAATGGTCACCCAAGCCTGGCAAACGAGATTAATAACGTAGTATCTGCCAAGCAGCATCTTCAGCAGCAGTCCTCCATCTTGCTGAGTGAGACCTCTGTTTACTCTGGGCTGAATGGCAGTAACGGAATGGGGGTTTCTGGAACAGAACGCTTTCCCACAGACTTGGATTTGGACATTTTCAACGCAAGTCTTGACTGTGACATGGATTCCATAATCCGCTCAGACTTAATGGATGCTGACGGTCTAGACTTTAACTTTGATGCTTTGGTGCAAAATAGCGTCAGCCTGAACCCTGTTGGCAGCTTCAATGGGACGACGCAGTCCAATCAAAGCTGGGTGCCTGGCTGAAAGTGATTTTAAAGGTTAGTAAAATTGACAAGTTTCAAAATATAAATTGGTGTGAAATGCATTCTGGATGTATTGTTTCGAATACAAATGGCAGGAACAATAATTATTTGAAAATCCTATCCAAGGATGCAGAACAGATTTTAGTCACCACCAGATTTGACTTAAACTCTATAAAATATGATGGCCAAAAGTTTGTGCAGCCCTTACCAGTACAACCATATGTTATTGTTCTCGAAACTGATGCCACACACTTGGAGGCAAATAGTGGTCTTTGTATGCCGTAGTATTGAGGTTTCCTTTTACTGGAAATAAGAGGTCCAAACCTGTTCCAGCATGATACCATGGCATGGTACAGTTGAAGTGGAGGAACTCAAGTGTCCAGCACAGAGCCCTGACAGAACTCGACACATTATAAAATGGAAGTGGAGCCTCCTTGACATCCTGGCATCAGTGCCAGACCTTAGTGATGCTCTTGTAGCTGAACTGAATGAACACAAATCCCTTCCCTCAGTAGTTTTGGAATAGGGTATACAATACTGAGGGTTTTCATGTACTTTTGCCTGTATAGCATCTGTTCAAATTTCAGTGTAACAGATTTGTGCAATAACACCTTATGACATACACCTTGTGAGACAGTGACATAGTGGAGTCAAGCACAAGTGGGGATCCACTGGGAAAGTGACATAGAAGTCTATACAGCATAACTAACTGATTTCTTTCACTCTGTTTCTGCTTCAGGCTCACACCTGCATTGCAAAAATAAAACAAAAAAAAACCCACAGAAAAATTTCCATCCATCATGGACTCATGCCATCCATTGCCAAGCCTGCCGCCACCATCGAGCACTGGAACCTATGCCTGTTTACAGTCTACAGCTCTGGAGAATCTTACCTTAAGTACAGGAAACACACCAGAACCCACACAGGAGTTAAAGAGACATTTTTGATTAACGGACACTTATTTTTAAACTCCTCCCCCAAACAACGCCTATCTTCAAAATCACTTGGTTTGGACAGAAAATTGAAGGGTTTCGTGTGCTACGGAAAAAAAAAAAAAAAACTTCCTACGACTTCCTTGTGGTTTGTTGTCAAATGTCATCTTCAAGCACTTACACTTTAATAACACATTACTCAAACTGAGAGTGAAAATTTACACACGCGTTTAAATTTCAAAAGTAACACTCTGAGACTGAGTAATGTTTCGACTCGGTGCACTTTGGGTTCCGCCTCCAGTTTCAGTTTTGATCAGCGGCGTAATCAGTTCCTAATTTGACATAGTAGCTTAATATCAGAACTGAAGTAATACAATATTGTAGCACAAAAATACAATAAGAAAGATTCCTTACTGTTTGTTTGTACTGTATGTAACTAAAAAAAAAAAAAAAAAAGGTTCTAACTCATATGTAAATGCTTCTAAGAGAGAGCTTAGCCGGTGGAAGGATAATTTTTAGCTAGTTGTAACACGACTTCTGGGCTATTGCATATCATTGTAGCCAAATTAAGAACTTAATAAAAATGTTCTTGCATTGTGAACATTTCCACGCCATACCAGGTGCTAAATAATCAGTGTTGGGCCATGTGTGTGTTCCCAAGGCTTGAAGGACAGAGCATACACAATTACCATAGCTTATGGCAGCATTCAATGGTGGGTAGGCTTTCCCTGTGGAAGCCATCTTTACTGAGCAAAAACAAATAAGCTAGCATTTGTATATTTGCCAAATTACTTGAACATGTTGGAGATATGCTGGTAGCCAAAATCACGTGGAAAAACACAGTTGAATTTAGAGACTTCCTGTCTCTATATGCAAACTATATCATCACCATGGCTCAGGGTTGAAAAGGGTTACCATAAAAAAAATTTAAACTAGAAAAAAATTCAGGTCCCCGCTCAGTTCTAACTGCAACCTGGTTGTATACATTTTCTTGACAGTGAGAAATGTTAAGGGAATGTGTGCATTTCTACACAGGCAACAAGCTTCTAAAAACAGGAAGCGACAAAAGAATTTCGGGGTGGGGTTTGTTTTGTGTCTCGAATGAGATTTTGTTGTTTTGGAAAGCTTAGCTTTTCTTACAGTTGTATAAAAAACGAATGAAATCCCCAGTGTTCTGTGTTGTCTCGCACCACTATGCATGTATGTAACTGTGCATATGCATTGTGTGAATAATGTACAAACATCCTGCTTTGAGTCATGTAACGTTGTGATGGCACAGTACAAGTATTGAAAATGCTGTGAGAGCGCTTTGGACCACTCGAGATTATAAAATACCCTTAGATCTAAAAAGTCAAAAAAGTAGTCTCCATGTACACGAACTCCAGGTAATAGTTTGTAGGTGTTGTGAAAATGAAAAATTGTGTCGTCTTCTTCATGGACATTCTTATTTCTTACATTACCATACCAGAAAAGTCCATAAGAACAAATTCTACCTTAGATTAAATAATGGGCCTGATTTGATCAATCTTTTACTAAAGTCCCGTGTGTATATGGACACACCCCAGCTTCAAATTCCGGACATATTTACACGAAACGTCCCATAAGACTGATTTTCCTTTGTGCTCACCAGCGTTTGTTGATAAATACCAACCAGCACATTCATGGCACAGCTGAGTTTCATTGACCGACGCCCACAAAACTCCATAATAGGGAAAGCTCATGGAGGATAACGAGGTGAAAAGGAAGGAAAATAAGTTAGAAGATATTTTAGGCTCACATTGACACCAGTAAAGCAGGATGCATAAAACCTGATGAAGACCAAATTGCAGTGATACATAAAAATGAAATCAGATGGAGGAAAATATATATATATATCTCCTCTGTCTTTGAATCAATACACCATTTTAGAAATGCATGAGAAAACCCGATTGATGAATTCAAGAAGAAACCGATGATAGCACATAGCACGCTAGGGAATATCATGCTCGGAGGACGTCAAGACCTATTTGAGATCAGGGGTTTATATTATGTCTGTTTGAAATGAGAAGAAATCCTAAGCAGTGACAACACCTCGAGACAGGAATGGCACAAGGTTGAATTAGTGCTCACTTTAAAGTCTCGCACAGAAGCAAACAAATCGAATTATTATCCAGCTTTCATTCTTGGGAAAAAAAATTAAACCAATGAGTTCATATCCAGCTTGATAAATGAGGCCCATTGCTTGGAAAATCACAGAAATTCATACATTTAAATATATATATATATATCTTTCAATTGGCCCTTGCTCTTTAGAACAACCTTGCATGTGTTCTGCTTCTTCTTCTACTTTTTCGTTTTCTAATTATTACTTGTTTTTAGGTGGGAGAACATGACACCACCTCAGTTATATTCCATGGGAATGATTGGTATCCCAGCCAGCCCTAATATCCCCCCAAGTCCACGGTGTTATGTATATGTCCATGCTGAGAATCAGACACGATTACCACTATCGTAATCTCTTCCTGACTTTATCCCACCTATTATCTTCGTCCCTTGACCCCTTGTCCACTTGACCCCTTGATCCTGTAGTAATAACTTCTCTCCTTGATGTTAGTGGGTATTTTTATTCCTGTGTACTCCATTTTGAATTGCAATCTAGTTTGTATAAAAATGGTGCGCATGTAAATAAAGCTTGATTGAGCTCTAGGTCTCTGTCTTGAAATCTCGTTTTTAAAATTGTTCCTCATGTCACTTTATACTTGACTTACCTCATACTTACTGTATACTTCACAAACACATAGTGAGCTTTAGTACTTGTTGCATAATGAATATCTACATAAGGTGCATCTTGTAGTACAGTTCTTCAAGTGCTCAATAATCAGCCTTCGAGATCTCATACTCTGTATATATACACACACACACACACACAACCTTTTCCAAAGATCAGCCTGTTATGTAATGTCAAGGGCGATCATTGTTGTGCCAATATTGAATGCTTGCGTGACAACTTTTCAAGATCTGCGCCTTTCTGGAAATGTGACTCACATGTGGTTAACAGACTGGACCCTTTCATCGAACCATTCTCTGACATAAGGGCACCTTTGAACATTTTTGTACATTTTTCATCATATGACATCATGGATCGTTAAAGTGCCCTCGGTGTCACGTAATCCGTCAGACATAATATTTAATTAATTCTTTCATTTAGGTATCTTGTTGAGGAAGCACTTTATTCTGGTCAGGGTTGCATCCAGAGCGAGGCAGGAATATACACTGAACAGGCTGCCAGTTGCTCACAGGCCACTTATTCATCTTCCAGGTGTCTTGGAGTTTATTTTTCATGCTGTGTTCCTATGATATATATTTTCCTGCATATTAGCCCATCATTATGAAATCACCACACATACCTGCTTACTGAATCAATTTACTATGAAAATGTAGGTTTTGAATAAAGAAATCCAAAAGAGAAAACCACATTTAGCAAATTATATAATAAGAATAAATCTGTTTGAGAAGGTCAAAAAACAAAAAGAAAATAAAAATAAAATTTAATAAAAGCATGTGTGTGTGAGTGCTTGAGAGAGAGAGAGAGAGAGAGAGAGAGAGAGAGAGAGAGCACGTGTCCTTCCATGTGTGTGACTATTCAAGTGAGGTCAACACTTCTATCTGATCAGTAATATGGGAGATTTGAGAACTTGGCTGCAGTGTGGTGATGTCATTACTGAAAGGAGTCTTTGTGTGAACCAGAGAAAGAGCGCACGGCAGAGAGAGAGAGACAGAGAGAGAGAGATAGATGTGCAATCTCAGGTTCACCATAGCTCCATTAGGCAGTAGAATACGATCTTTCACTCAGCTGAGTGAGGGACTGCACCCTGAGATCTGTTACAGGAAACACCATTACAGAGAACATATGCAAAGGCAAGCCCTGCACGAAAGTGATGGAAGTCGTGAAGAAAACGTTCACCTCACTAAAAGCTCCTTTTGTGGTGTGGTAAATCACGATATTTCTTGTATAGTGGCAACTCGCAGGTTTAAGGTGATGATTTCCACCACCTCCCATGGGTTGGTAAGTAAACAACTGGACTGAGGATCAGATGGCCTAGCTTCCAGTTCAGATAACATCACAGGGCACATACCATGTACAGCAGGGACTAGAGCCTCTGGAGATCTGGGGGGGTGATGCTTTATTTGTAGACAGATTCATACATTTTTTGTGATTATAATATTTTACAGGATAGCTTGTCTCTTCAGAATCATTCGGTCACCAAGACATGCATCTCCATGTCCTACTTGAAGATTTTGCTAGACAGTTTCAAATTATACACAGATGAAGTCAAATTCCCATGTAAGCCCCTTTTTTTCCCATGACCTTTAAGGGACGTCTGAACAGGTTGGAGTTCACAATGATTAGCTGCAATGGTTATGACATAGACATTAAGATAGGATGTCTATGTCATATGAATCTCAATGCCTCTGCCATTTCCAAAACAATTTCTTCCTAAAGGCATGCATGGGCCATGTGCAATCATAGTCCCTATTGAGCATTCAACTCATATTGGTGCAAGGGAAATTGCCAGGGTGTCCATTGGAAACAGCACTGGGACAAAGTCACTTTCTGGCTGTCTTGCTGGACATACAGCAAGAAGAACCATTGCCATCCTCACATGTTCAGGATTCCTTTTTAATCCTGGCCACAGGTTCTTGTCTACATGGTGCTTCTGTGTATGTTCGTCCATAGATATTTTCCAGGTTATCCAGTTTCCTACAATCTTCCAAGCATGGTGGATTAGCTACACTGAATCACTATGAATTTCCATGTGATGAACTGGCATTCCATACAGGGTGTATTCCCCTCTGATTTTCAGACTCCCCGGGATAGGATTCTGATCTAAAACAGACCTAACCACACACACCTAACCAGGATAAAGCACTTATTGAAAAACTTGTTAGACCACCTATATAATTTTTAGGGAAGGTAGGGTGTCCTAAAAGCACCACTTGAAGATTCCTGAACCTGGACCCTCCTGTAAACGGCGTCTTCGGCAACAGGCCTAAAGAGTGACCAGGGTAGACAAGGCAGGTTCCAGATGCATGATTTGCACACATTAAGCAGTCACACATAAAAAAATCTACATAAATCAGTGTTCATGTCCCATCCCTTGGCCCAGATACCCCACAAGCAGGAATGAGGTGTAAAGTCACACATTCCATTAGAGAGAAGCTAATATCTGCTGATTGGAAGGACTGCTAGGAATAGCCAACAATAATCCACTGCGATATACAAATTTATACTGAAGGTCCTGAGTCCCACCAGCGACAATCAACAGTGTCATTTATACAGTCAACATCAAGTGGGCAAAATTCATTTTATAGCTGACAACCACAATTAATATGCAAAGGGTGCACCAAACACCCCTAATTGCATCATAACCATCTTCATGATGTTATCTATCTTTACATCCCTCAATTTTTTTCCTTTCTGGCTGTCTAATATTGAAGATGAGAAGTGGAACCTAGAGGAACATAATAGTACTGCCGAGAGCCTTTCCTTGACTTGACTCTATTCTCTCCATAGAGACAGGATAAATATTTAAAAACTGTATATCCAGGCAAACCACAAGTATAAAACTTGAATGCTTATGTCTTATGTTTGTCTTAGTGTATATCTCTTTCTAGATGAAAAGATAAAAGCCAGGGATAAAAGCCAGTTGAGCACAGCGGCAGGTTACAGTTCTTGTAACACCTTCTCACTTTTCTGAAGGAGTGAAGAACCACAATAGAGGTTTTAAAAAAAGAAGAAGTGTGAATTATAACACTGGGATGTGAAGAAAGATTTTTGGACTTTTGTTCATAAGCATGCTGTGATTTTGCCGTGGAACAAATAAAACCAGCTGTGCAGCTCTGCCTATGTGAGAATGAATATCTGTAGTTTTCTGATATAGTTTTTTTTTGACACAGCTGATAGTCAGACGGTTTCTTGTTTTGCATAATTAGGATTTAGACTTTTACAGCCTACAAGCTGGAAACCAGACCAGGCAATTTTTGCTGAAGCTCTGCGCACTGTAGCCTCATATAACGCACGAGATAAACCTGTTGTTGCCTACTACAGTTTTAGTTCGTTTGCCCCAAGGATTGTGTATGCTTTGAAATGCTTTTCTGTTCACCACAGTGTTTATTCCACCTCACCCACCAGCCAGTTCTTCTATAGCGTATGACAGCTGCCATCTACTTTTCACCCGGGCATCACATTATGATGTAAAATTCTTAGCTATTCACCCTCTCCAACATATATGGGCTCCCTGACACCCACTAGTGGCTAATGTTGCTGTGTAAATTGCTTCCTGTCTTTTGAACCAGTTTGAGGAACTTTGACCATTTTCCGTTGACCTGTCAGAAACCCCAGGACTGCCCCAACCTTCACCAAGAAAAATTAACAAACAAACAAACAAACAAAAAAAAAGAGTTGGTTAAACCCAGTCTAAACCTCAGATGATCCACCATGGAGCAATTTCTGGCTTCAGGGTCTTGAAGTTCGCTAATCAAACACAGATTTCCACTTATACACACTTTAATTTGCCGGAAAACAACTTAAATTGCTGTGACATGGTGGCAATTTTGATATATATTTGCCAAGTATGATCTAATCAGATGAAAAATGTTGACTGTTTTTAAAACCTATTACAGAAGATTGTGTTGAGGAAAACAAGATAAGATTGTGGGTTTAACTCATGACATACTGTAAAAGTTGTGGTTTGGGTGTAAATTTTGCCCTAAATAAGATGTTTAAAATTACAACAAGTTGGAAAGCTGACATTCTTTAAGAAGCTACAATATATATATGTGATGCCAAGGACCATCGTGCATCTTGCCAAGATCAAATGCATGTTCTAGACATACGGAGCAAGAAAGTTAACCTATCTAATGTGAAAACATAAAAGTGAATGTCTTTGACCAGTGGTGAAGTGATATAAAGTAGTAATATCTGAGCATGAGACATATAATATGGTCATATATTTTATCCTTCTTTTTTAAACAAGTTTGCATAAGCCTTAAAGGTCTCCAAAATGCATGTGTTAATGTTCCAGCTGAAATACAACTCAGATCCTGCTGATTTAGATCCTGGCTGCTTGATTTTTTTTTTTTCCTGATTTACTCCTTTTCCAATCATGCTGTTTCATTTTTTACGATAGTTTTTAATGGATCCAAATGCGCCTTTGTGGAAGTACATTTTCCTAGCCAATCAGAATGCAGCGACTGGAAACGCCCATATACGAGACCTTATCAAACATTTTCCATCCATTTTCGTCATATTTGATTAACCAAAAAGGGGTAAAATAAATGTAAGAGCATTCATTTATGACATCTTTAATATTTCATGATTATAAAAGTTCTCAAAAAGAGCTCAAGAAGACTAGGTTATGGTTTCAGACCATAGCTCTTAAAATTGATGACAGCATAGCTGAGAAGAAGTGGGAGGAGCTGAGCATTGAGTCAGGGGAGTCGTCTTTTTCTATGAGGTCACATAGGGGAAATCTGATTTCCTTGTTTTGAGCCAATACAAAATTGGAAAAGGCCAAACAGCAGAGATCTTTTTTTTTTTTTTTTTTTGCACAAATACAATACAGACCCATCAAAATGTCTAAAATAACTAAAAAAGTGTATTTTGCTTAACAGGTTCCCTTTAACATACCAGGCTACAACCAGTGCAAAATATTTTTCTCACACATGAACAGCAACAGAGTGGCTTCTGCTTACATGGCTGTCTCCCTTCTTTTTTTTTTTTTTGGAGACAACATGGTACAAATGCGTCTGTTGTAATTGCGACATTAACAAATGACGAAGAAGATACGTGCAGTAGCCCAAACTGTCAGCTGCTTGTTTTGATTTTCCCCCTGAACATGTTAAAAATACTAAAACTTAATTAAATTCATTTACAGTACATTCACTTATAACCTCATTATCATGTTAATAAATCTGTCTATTTCTTAAGATCAGAACATAATGTGATGATTCGAGTCATGGCTTCATCTCTTCCTTACACCTCTTCAGAAGAAAGAACAACAAGTGGTACATTATTTAACACAGCCTTAACACTCCCTGAGGTGCTTGCACTACGTTCTTGAGCAAGACCGTCATTGGTGTTTTTGTCAACTCTTAAACATGCCGTGAGGGAGTATGTGTCCAGAGACAGCAGTACGGGGAACCGGTTTCCTAGGAGACACACCACCAAGAAGGACCACGGTTCTTGTAAAGCAAACCAATTTACCTCGGTGACGTCAAAAGGGCTTCCAAAAGTGTGCATGTGTGTGTGAGAGAGGGAGAGAGAGAGAGAGAGAGCATATCAATATACAAATTTTTATTTTATTCACATATATTGTCATACATACATACAGGGTATGTTTTCCCGCCTCCTTTCTTCTCTTAATATAAACTCAGCATTTATATATATTTCATGGAGCTTGCCTGATTGGCATGACAGTTGTCACATTACCGTCCTGACTAGCCCGGCACAC
Source organism: Clarias platycephalus (assembly GCA_030068275.1). Classification (NCBI taxonomy): domain Eukaryota; kingdom Metazoa; phylum Chordata; class Actinopteri; order Siluriformes; family Clariidae; genus Clarias; species Clarias platycephalus. The sequence continues at coordinate 29,012,525 of JAQQZT010000012.1, read as the reverse complement.
TACACTCACCCTTCCCTAGTGACAAACGACACAGCTCTAAAAAGCTATTGGCTGATCAGCACCATGGTAATGACTCCTGATTGGTCAAGCCCTCCAGTTACTCTGAACCAATCAAACATCCTGTATCCATGAGAATGAAGCTTGCAGAGCTATTTAAATCCAACCAGACAGATGTAAGATCTATGCTCCTATGGACATCTTACTTTGAGAGGAGAAAAAGTAATAAAGAGAGAGAGGGAGAGAGAGGTTTGTTTATGGTCTGTTAAAGAAATCCAGAAAGTTTTAGGGTTCATAAAGCAGATCCAGGTTTGTGCAAAAAAAAAAAAAAAGTTTTTTTGTTGATTGCTATGTAAATTGGATTTCTCAGAAAAACTGCCGAATCTGTTTACACCTCCGTTTTTTTCTTGTCCAAACCTTTATGAAGAATTAGGACTCAGGACCAAGATATGAGAAAAAAAGAACCTGGGAGACAATATCTTTAACAGGATGTAGAACTACACAATTGCTTTAAGTTTTTTTATTTGTGAAGATGAAAAACAATCTCCATAGTGTATGAAAAAGTATAAAATAGTGTTAAAATGGTAACGCTATAGCATGCAATTGCATTACTTCTGTGACGTGACTTAATGGATTTTGGTTGGAGGTCATACCACAATGAATCTCACACCTGCATGCAAAAGAGATGTTCATGAAATATTTAAACAGCATCAGCAAATGAACTACGCTCACTTTGGCACACGAGTTTCAATGCACTGGTATGAAAGATTATCCATTAGAGCTTAGATGTGCGTCTGATTGCATGTATAGGTATGTATTAATATTGTCTTATGAAATATGTTCTTTGTAACTTCATTTAATTACATTAATTTATACTCTCACATTGCTTTTTTTTCTCCCAGAAGAACCTGATTGTCATACTAGTGGATCTTGAATTAACATCTTACTCACTCAATCCCTGTAACTCATATCCTGCTCAGGGTCATGGGCGGCCTTTAGGAGGCTCGGGGCATAAGGCCAGGAGCCAGTCCATCACAGGGCACACACACACACTATGGAGAATTTGGAAAAGACAATTAGCCTAATCTACATGTTTTTGGAAAAGGAAACTGGAGTACCTGGAGGAAACCCATAAAGCACAGTGAGATCATGCAAACTCCACAGCCACAGACCTGAAGCTGGAGATACTGTGACCATAACTCTATGCCACAATACTGCCTGTCTTAATATCTATAAACAATAAATCAAGTTTCTGCAAGATTGAAAATGTAGTTTATGGGAAGCAGATTCCTAAATCCAGTCTGTCTTATATCTATTTAACTATAAAATACATTTTTCTTCATTTGTCTGAATTTGAAGAACAGGTCGTTCTTGGTTTCTGTGTCTCTGTAAACAATTACCCTCCATATTTTTCTCATATATCATTTCTTCATATCTTTTTTGTGTGGATTCATGTAGTCTGTGCACCATGTGGGCATCATGTGAGAGGGCATGGTCAGCATAAAACAGGAAGTTTACCCTAATGATCCTGTAGCAGGACAAAATTATTAATAAGATTTTTCATAAACTTGTAAAACTGTTATGATTAATATATCATACATAGGATATAGAAATGTAACATACAGTAAGAATAATAAGCATGACCACCTTCAGGAGCTAGGTTCGATTCCCATCTCTGTGTGTATGGAGTTTGCATGTGCTTCTTGTGTTTGGTGGGTTTCCTCCCACAGTCCAAAGACATGTAGGTTAGGTAATTGGCGTTCGGAAATTGCCCATAGTGTGCGAATGAGTGTATGTGTGTGTGCCCTGCAAAGGATTAGCACCCTGTCCAGGTTGTACCCTGTCTCGTGCCCTAAGATCTACTGTAAGTTTGGATTTATTGTCTACATTCTACAATAATACTGTTGTTGTTGTTGTTGTTGTTGTTTCAAAACCATCAAATAACACACATGGCATAAGTTACACAGTAACAACATCATTATTAAGTTTTAAGTAGCAACATCATCATCATCATCAATAACAACCGTAAGTTTAGGACATGGAATAGTTTTTGCAAGTATTATCAAGTGAATTTGTAAAAACCCATCAAGCACCATGATGAAACTGGATCTCACGAAGACCATCCAAGGGAAGCGAGATCAAAACTTACCTCTGCTGCAGAGGAGTTCAGTTACAGTTACCAGCCTCAAAAATCAACAATTAACAACCAGCACCTCAGAGTAGAGCCATTACGGAGCGTACGTAGCAGACACATCTCAATATCAACTGTTTTTCAAGGAGATTATTGCATATTTTGGATGCCTTCAGCATTGTTTTACATTGTGGAAAGAAATAAAAATCAGGAAAGACCATGGAATTCGAAAGTGTTTCCAAACTTTTGACTAGTACTATATGATAAAATGACTTAAATCTACTAAAAACAATGCATTTCTACTTAATGTAATTTCTTAAGGGATTTTTTTTTATTTTTATTGTACTGCAATGAACAAATAAACAAAGTAATAAATAAATGTTACTCATCTTTTGGCAATGTCCTACAGGTACCTGTGGTTTTATTTTACTCTTGATACAGCATTGTACTCATATTTGCTTACGGTGCATTGAATTTGAAAATGTGGAATGGTTATTGTTGTTATTATTTTTACTTAGACTACTGAAAGTTTGGACTGATTTAATGATGGATTAGATCACTAAATCATTCAGTGGACTGGACGGAGTGCTAGGATTTGCTTTGCAGAAACCTGGATGTGGAGTTTATATATTTGGATCTGTAATGAGCAGAAGCAGTGGTGGGAAAGAGAGACTCCTCAAGACGTCATGTGGAAGAAAAATGTGTATGTATCAACATAATCAGATTAGCCCTCAATGAACACAAAGGTGCAAACCAATGAAATTAGCAAATACGCCACCTTTATTGACCAAACCTGCCATAAAAATGTCATTCATTACAGGAAAAAATATTAAGAATATGATATAAACATTTTCCGTTAAGATTTACAACATTCATGTCATATACACTTGGGTGTTTGTTTTATAAGTTGTAAGAAAGTTTAGACAAGGCTGTAAATAAGAAAAATATCCATCTGAAGCCTGCTTATTAGCTAACAGGATAAACCACTCGCCTCCTGACCTCCGATTGCACGCGCGGCGCTACGTCATCACTGCTGCGACCGTCGCGTGTACTGAGTTGCTAGGTAGTTTCTGTAGACGGAGTAAAGACAACAGAGTGAAGGCTGGAACTATCATACTTTTACTGTAACAAATAATAAAGGTAAACCTGTTTCATTTTTTATTTTTATTTGCACACTTCTACATATTATTATTAGACAAAAATAACGCATTATTTTGGAGCAATTAAAATACATTTCAGTGAAAACAGCGATAGTAGTCAATTGGTGGATTAACAGGATTTGTTTGTAACTCAAGTATGTCATGAGAACTGTGTGTTTCAGAGAATGTCCTGACTGCTTCTTCTTCTTGTTCTTCTTTTTCATCATCATCATCATCATCATCTTCTTCTTCTTCTTCTTCTTCTTCTTTATGATACTCCCTCACTGTTTTTGTTTTCGAACTCCTTCTACAGCTTCGCGCGTTGCCATAGTAACCCAACATGCACGCGCATTGTAGTCACGCGCAGCGTAGCTTCTCCCTTGTGCTGTTTAGTGGGTTTATTATTTTTTATGAACTTTATTTTAAAATAACGACATTGGAACCCACCTTATGATCATTATTATTTATGATAACGGTCAAAACGAGCTATAATGCCAGATAATATAAATGGTTTATATATATCAGCCACATAATGTATACAAACTTCAGGATAAAAAAAAAATATTTACAAAATGTATTGCTATACGTTATATATTGACAGTTATTATTAATAGTATATTAATATAGTATACATTGTACTGTTTTTCTTTTCCTGAAGTGTGTGTGCATTATTTTTTTTGGCTGACTGTATATACAGTATAAAGATACCCTGATCAGCCATAACATTATGACCGCCTTCCTACTATTGAGTGGGTCCCACTTTTGCTACCATTACAGTGATGCATTGTGTGTTCTGACATCTTTCTATTACAACTAGCGTCAGCCTTTTCATCTGACCTACTAGCTACTGTAGTGAGGAGGGCTAAATTGCAATGGCTCAGAGCAAACAGGGTCAGAGCAACTCCAAAACTGCAGCTCTTGTGGGATGTTCCCAGGCTGCAGTGGTCAAGACATACCAAAAGTGATCGAAGGAAGGAAAACCAGTGAACTGGCAACATGGCCATGAGTGCCCAAGGCTTACTGATGCACATGGATAGTGAAAGGCTTGCCTGTGTGTAGTATGATCTAATAGAAGTGCTAGTGTAGCTCAAATTGAGGAAAAGATAAATGCTGGTTGTGATAGAAACATATCGGCCACACAGGTCATTACTGTTTTTCTGGCAAAGGGAGGGTTAGGATTGTCATGGCTGATATAATATAGAAACATATCGAAACAAATAGAAACATATATAAACATACAGAGTTTATAACAGAATGATAGCAGGTCCAGAGGTATCATTACCACACCATGCCATACGATAAGTAAAGCAAAACTAAGCGTTCTTCCAAACCTAAGCAAGTTTGTCTGTTTTTGTTTGTCTTTATGGTTTCAGGTGGATGTGGTTTAGCGTTATCATTAGATGAAATCCGGCTGACATGCAGAGACATTTCATGCTTCTATATCGTGCTGCATTGTGAACCTGTACATTTTACCCATGGCTTCAGTGAAGCATAACCAGGAAAAGCAGGCACCCTTCTCCCATGGTTATGGCAGCAGAAGACAAACGAGCGCAGAAATAGTGACAGAAGCCCGGCATTCTCTAAGGACTCTTCAGACAAAGCGGCCATTCACCCCAAGAGAGGAGCATCGGCAGCTTTTTGGAGGATCAGCCCGTGCACGTGATGGAAGGCCACCCTCTTCATTCAGGTTTTGAAAAAAACAACAACAAAAAAACAACAACCTTGGTTTCCTGTAGAATGTTTACTTTCCATGCTAAATATAAATATTAAATATATTTCATAATCTCCTACAGCCTTCACGCTAGGAATTTCGAAGCTCCTGAATCCAGGCCGAGTTCAGGGACCCGCCTCTCTCCTTTGGAACATGTAAGTTGATTTTTCTGAACTATGAAACCTCGTCTGATTATGCGAAGCAAAAGTTAACACCTAAATATTAATCAGAAGCCCAAGTTGCCACTTTCTCTGGATGAAGGCTACGGTGAATGTGAAAAAGGTGTGCCCAAGCCTCCGGTCGAGCGTATGGATATGAGAGGTTCAGGAGGAACTCGGAAAAGGCTGGTCAGAGCAAGATCGCTTACGCTGGTATCATCTACGGATCAACGCTCAAACGGTATGAGGAGGCACAAATAAAGATAAGATAGGCAAGTGCATGTAATACTGTCTCAAATCAGTCATCAGGTCAAATTCGAGGTGTTCGAGGTGAACAAAATGCATTTATAGTGAGAATAAAAGCACGTAAAGTATTTCCTTAGATAAACCATAAATGCCTCTGAGTGCACTAAAGAAGTGGTGCATGGCATGTTGCTACATTTGCATACTGTGACCTGATTGGCTCATTTGTTTTATGACACAATAACACATGGTCACATTTTCAGTATTATTTAGAAATTTCACTGTGGTTTTCTGAACTCCATTTTAAGTGTTAAAAGAGCTGATTTTATTTCTAGCAAAAAATAAAGTAAAAAATGAAAATAAAAGAGTTACCTGTCCTATATGTTACTATTTGCTTAACAAGTTAACAGTTAATGTTAACTTGTTAAGCAAAAGTGTGTGTGTGTGTGTGTGTGTGTGTGCGTGTGTTAATGCTCCAGATAAAATACCTCTCTGATAATGTATTTTTTACACCCCTTAAACTTCCTGTATTTCACTCCTGCTCCAAATGTATTGTTTCAGTGGTTATGTAAATGAGTTTCTACTGAGCTGAGCAACTAGCTGGGGGAGGGGTGTCTTCTTATATGAGGTCACATTAGGGGGGAAATCTAACTGGCTTGTTTAAGCTCCGGTCAGCTGAGAAAAAGACCCATCCAAGTCTCAAAGAGAGGTTAATGCCTGTGTTAGAGCAGGGCAATCATCGAACTGCATGCTATGGCTCTCCAGCACTGACAATGTTGTTGAACTGGTAAACCAATACAAAATTAAAAGAAAGTTGTGAATAACATCATAGATAGCTCTTAAAACAAGGAAAGTCGGTTCGAGTCCAGCCGAATAAAAGAATAAGATTGCTGCCGCAATTCTTCTGTTTCTCGCTATTCATGTGAAAGTCCATTGTGAAGAAAGACTGAAGCGCCTTTTTTCCCGTAACCTTGATCCTGTCCCCGTCCTCCCACTCTGACAACTGTTTAATTGCGTCACTCACCCGGTGGAATGACAGAAAGAATAGACTCTTTTATAAGCAGATTTGTCTCCACGGAATGAAACAATAAAATCCATGTGTAGGAATGTGTTCTCACAGTTTATAATTCTTATAACTTACCTATCGCTTACACAGTATTACCTGCCCTTTGTGTTTTTGTTTGCCTTTTGTTTGCCTTTGTGGCTTTTGTTTGTGTCTCTAATTTTTTATTAATTTTTTAAAATCAGCATTTGTTACCAAAACAGTGGTTTCCTTTTAGTCAGGATTTGTCTATTAATATTAATTTCATCACAGAGTGCCTCTCCTTGCATGTGATTTTGTATCTTGATTTCTGCAGTTCCTCAAACTGACGGTGCTCACGAGCCCCCGCAAAACCACAAAGAGCCTCTTTCCAAAGAAAAGACAGCAAAACTCTCAGAAACCAGGTACACTTTTTAATCTTCATGCCTTTATTTAGTTTTCACCCCTTCCCAGCTCATGTTTCTCTTAACAGTGATTGTCTTCTTGCCTTAACAGCAACCCTGAGTTAGTGTTTTCACAGTTTCATAGAGAACAGCAATAAAATATTTTATAGTCAGTTGATGCGTCTGTAACAGCTCCTTAAACTTATTAGAACTTGGTGTGTTAACATTTAAGGCTTTTAAAATAGATTTAAGGATTAACATAATAAATTCAGTCTTGATGAAGTGTTATATTGCAGTAAGTGGTTGAAAGGAAGTCTGGGATTGCTGGGAATTACTGTCCTGAATCAGGAAGTGTTCAAAGTGCTCCTTTCATGGCATTAGATTACTAGCGTGTCTTATGTGGATAATCGTCATGTCCCCACCAGATGTATGGTGGAAAGTACCTGAGGACCCATAAGACAGACAATAAGCCAGATGAGTAAACAGAAATGAAATACCGTCACGGCCCACATTTATTGCCTAATCAGTACTGCAAAGTAGCATAAGATATGAAATATGATGTCAGACTTTCAGCTTTGTTTACACACAGCTCGAGTGAATGGTGTAAGAATTACAACACTTAATTTTTTTTTATGTGATCCAAACACAAAACGAATTGCAAAACTGGCTGCATATTGGTTTCATATGCACGAGTAGGTAGGTGATAAGGACATGAAAGGTATTTCCAGTATAACATTTGCATTTTGGATACGTCACTGTTAACTCTTGATATGAAGTTCAAAATATAGCTGTTCATATAGTACAGCCACTGAAACAAGGCATCATTGGACTAAAAACATCTGATTAAACCAATCGGAGAGAAAAGGCAAAACACCCCATGAACTACAGTATTGCAGGAAAGCTCAGTGATTTCTGCGTGGTCCTGACTTCGGGCAGTCATTATAACTGCGAAGAATCTGTACTTCATACTTCAGTACTTTAATTAGTGCTAGCACATTATGCGTCACCATACTTTATTGAAAAATTTTTTATTAACAAAACTCGACCTGATTGCCATCTCTACCACTTGGTTGAGGTATTCTATGCTATAATATGTTCTATATTACACAGTCTGTAGATTGTGTAATAGTACAATTACTATACTGTAGTACAATTGATAGCATATGACAATAAAGAAAGTTGATCAGTTCTCCTAAAATCTTTGTGCTGTTGCACCACAGCAAAACATTAAGTATTTTTTGTGACATTTAAGATTTAAAAAATTTTTTGGTGAGAGGAGACATGTACTTTTACCATGAAGTGACATCCCAACCATTTAGACGAGGATAAGTAATATATTGCATCGATTGTGGTTATTATTGACCCAAGGATTTAATCTTTTTAATAATTTCATTTTTTTTCACGAGGATGTTAAACGGGACCAGATATAGAAAGTGCTCTAATTTGTACACTGATTTGGGTTAACTTGACATGATTGAGCCATCTCTACCACTTGGTATGGATGGAGCTACATTTTATGATGGAGCTACATCTCAACAGCTACTCTGTTTGAAAGAGCATAAGTAACATGATTACAAAAAAAGGTTTAAAAGAAAAGAAAAGAGGAAGGGGCCAGATATAGAAAGTGCTCTAATTCTTAAACTGATTTGCATTTACTGAATATATTAAAGAAACGAAGAAAAAAAAACTTTCTGATGAAATCTGCACTTTGAGCTCAAGTCCAGCAGTTAATTTCAACTCCAATATTGTTTGCTAGACAAAAGTCTGTTCTCACCGAGGCACTGGCTTTACTGAGAAGGCTGAGTCGGTTTTCCACTCGTGTCTCTGCATGAACGTGGAGCCATTCCTGAAATTACTTTACAATCATGGACAGTGTAAATGTGTAAAGGTTGTAAATGTGGCAAGGTATAAACTTTAAGGAACATCTACATTTCAAGTGCGCACACACACACATGCGCACACGCACACTCACACACTCTGTCTCTCTCTCTGATACAGTTGATAATGGAGCACTATTAGATTATGAGGGCAGGCTGCTCTGTTGTCAGTGAGCGTAGATTTCGCTCAAGACTCTCACGATGAGATCATGTCTCAGACTAAAGGAGTCCATCAAACAGAAAGGCATTATCAAGTCATTAAGAGGGCCCAACAGAAATCGATACCCAAAATATGCCCGGTGGTACCGTTAAAAAGAAGCCCGGTTCTGTTACTCTTCAGCAACGTGTCATTTATGTAGTCAAAATAGCATTTTCTGTAAGACAGAACAAAAGGAACAAGACTCACAATGACACTGCGCAAACGACTCGGACGTAAGCACACGATCTTGTGGTTTCCTGTATGTTGCATGCACAAGTTTACACTCGGACCAGTTTGCATGCACTCACATTATGCAAAGCTCCAGATGTATCAGAGATTGTTGGTACTGCGGGGAGCCGAGCACATGACATGAGCAGACCTGTTTGGGACTCTCTGTGTATGCGGGTACCAGAACATTGCAACAGGGACACCTTGTGGCAATGAATTCAAAAAGATATCTTTAAAAAAAAAAAAGGATTAAATAAAGCAGGTGTTTGCAGTATGGCGATTCTAATATATGTGTCTTTATGTGCAGAGAAGAGCTAAGGAAGGAGAATTTTTTTCCTAATTTGACTTTTGTATGTGTGTGTGTGTGTGTGTGTGTGTGTGTGTGTGTGTGTGTGTCATTAGCAGAGCTCCACGGCCCAGCAGTGCTGACTTATCTCAAGCGAAAAGAACAAACCCAGGTTTGTTTCATCTCCAATACATACCGTACACATACACTCTGTCAGCTCATATGATTAAACGCCGAAGCCTGATTTGTAGATCTGACCTCTGATCTGAAACACAGTGGCTTGTAGAATATTTCCTGCTTCCTGCAATGCAAATGTTTGCGTAGAACCCAGGCTAATCAAACGACGTGTAGGCGCGTAGTTTTGACCTTTTCATGCTATGATGAACATCCTGTATTTCTATACAAGTGAGAAGCACTGATGCGAAGCGAGTAGGTGTAAAGCAGTCATGGTTTGACTGGTGTTTGCGGGCCATCTGTTCTCTGTCAGGTGCTGATAGAAGTGGAGACGCGGCAGGAAGTGATGAATCCGTCTTCTGGACCTCGGAGGTGTTTCCTGTCCTTGGAACGCTCGAGTCTGTTCCTCCAGGTGATTAAAATGTATAAAATAATGGGATTTATCTGTGTTAAATATGTGTCTATGACGGAAAGGGTTGAATCACAGCGACCAGTCACATTATCTAGTATATGCAGAAGACGGCAGATAGCGCATGTTTCGATGGATGAACATAGGAAATAAAACCTATGTTAAACCCCCTCACTTCTTTTCTATTTTCTATTTTTAATCCTTAGAAAGTCAGCTCAAACTTAAGGTCAATTAGGTTAAAATCAAACATCCTCATTCTAATCATTAGTTTACGTTTGTGATCTCTGTCAGTCAGTGCCAGGAACACATCAACAGATGGAATCCCGTGTAAGGGTTTCAATGAAATTTGAACTTCAACTTTGAGTGCTCTCTGTTTGTCTAACATTTAGGAGAAATTGCATCGGAGGAGACTATTCAGCAACTCTGCGCTGCTTGTTTCCATCTCCATAACCTCCTGGCGGAGAAGGGCATGCTGGGAAAACGTTTTACGGAAAGGTCCTCGGTTTTGCGGACGCTGTTCCGGCTGATTGATGTTGGATCAGACCAGCTGAACTTAACGCTAGCTCAACTCATCCTTGCAGTATGTACACGACCCGAGTGCAGGATTGCTGAACCTGCTTTAAAAGGGGAGGGAAAAATCCTGGACTTAAATTTGTTTTAAGTTTGTAAAATTTTTTTGTGTCATTTCAGCTCGACGTCAGCGGAAACAACCTGCTCAACATTTGCAAACTCATATTTAAAATAAGCCGGATTTCCAAAAATGACTTCCTGTTCCAGGACATCCCGGTTATAGGTGTGTCTGTATTCCCAGCTACCTTGTACACTTATTAACTTTCCTCAGCTTATTATTGTGTGTGTGTGTGTGTGTGTGTGTGTGTGTGTGTGTGTGTGTGTGTGTGTGTGTGTGTTTAGATTCCCTGCTGGCACTGATGCAGCGTGAGGATTTTGCCAGCACTGGAGAGGCTGTGCTGTACTGTACGGGCTCCCTGAAGCTCCTGTCAGGAAACAGCACCCTCACCAGGTTGCTCCTGGATAAAGACTTTATTGCAGCTTCGCTCAAGCTTTCTCAGAGACTTATTCAGCTTGCAGACCCTAACAAGTTAGCAGGGCATGTGATGGTACAGGTGGGTGACAGATAGATAGATAGATAAATAGATAGATATTTATATATTAATAGATATATCTATATAGATAGGGAGACAGTGAGACTTGAGATTTTGACCTCTCGACCCCCTCGCAGGTGACGGCAGCTCTACGAAACATGGCCGACTTGCCCGAGTCCCGTTCTTCCTTTGCATCCAAAGATGTCTTCTCTACGTTGTGCGCGGTCATAGATCATCACCAAGATGACCACGACGTGTGCCTTAACATAGCTAGGATATTTAGGTACAAACCTTCACGCAAACTCAACCAGTGTCCGTGTGCTTTTATAGAGATTGATTGGTGCTGTCGCAACACCACTCGAGCTCACCACTTGAAACCCCTTTCACTGGTCTCCTTCCTGTTTGTGTAGTTTCATACACACAACACAGGAAAGGCCAGTTGCACTATCAGCAGTAATGTTCCGTACGGCTTTTTGATCGCCCATTATTTCTTGATAAGTCCTGACGGCAGCCTTATCGCCTGGTCGTTGCGTGTTATTTTCTCAGCCGAGTCACATCCCAGCATGTGCTTGTGTGTGTGTTCTGTGTCTCCAGCAAACTGTCCTGCTATGCCGAGTGCTGCTACACGCTAGCCGAGACATCGAGCTGCTACAAGCTATTTTTAGCCCTGTTGTGCAAACACAGCAGGAAACAGGTGAGTCCAGCCAAAAACGTATATGTATACTAAAGCCACACACACACAAACACACACAAACACTACAGTAGACACTTCTGCTTTATTGAGCAGAGCAGTGTTCAACAGACATGTGTGAGTTTTCTCTTCCACTATTCGCTGTCTGCATGTTTTGTTCAAACTTCAGATATCTAGTGTTGTGAAGATATGAACTTACACACTTCGCATGCAGAACACACTGTTCTTATTGACTTCCTTATTGCAGGGAAAATATCGAGCTCTGTCCAGTGGAACAAGATTTTTATAGGTTATAAGTCAACACTGTGTACCAAAACATGCATACAATAGAGGAAAAAAACTTTATTGCAAGATTTCATAAACTCTGACTGATATATGTGTATATGTGTGTGTATATAGTGAATGAATCCTTTAACATGACTATTTATTCCTGATCAAATCTGCATTGTGTCTAGGCGTTGGTGGTCCGTGTTCTGTTCACGGTAGGAAACCTGGCGGCCAGGAGCAACGAAGCCAGAGAGCGAGTGTTCAAGGAGGAAAGATGCATGGACGTTCTCTTAGGGCTTCTTCAGAGCTATCTGCAAATCAACAATCCTGTGCAGGACGACGAGGACGTCCTAATCAAGCTGATTCGAGTCTTGGCCAACCTGTCCATTCATCCCAATGTAGGCACGGCGCTGGCAGGGAATCGGCTGTGTGTGGAGCTACTACTGAAAGTGCTGGGTCAGCAAGAAGAATCTCTCTTACACACACACACATATACATATATAGGCATGCACCCAAACATACTGTATATAACCATGTTAGATTATATTTGTGTCTTCCCCTCTCTACATGTTTTCTCAGACATGGAGAAGAAATATTTCTCTCGTTATTAGGTACAACTTCACTTTCGCTCCTACGTGGGAGTTTTTCGAGCTGGCACAGAAAGGATGAAGAGGCGGTGAACATTTCCTGCTCTGAAAGCATGCAGGACAATTGTCTAATCAGCACTTTTTGAGTTTTTTTTTTTCCTTTTCTCGCTCTGTCTCGTTAAAATAAACACAACATACAGTCACGCAATAACTGTAAACCTTAGTGGCGGATAAAGTGCACTGATTCCCAGCATGCAGTGCTGCAGATAACAAGAAGCACTGAGCTGTCATTTCCCAGTTTCTGTTTTTTCTTTTTCTTTCTTTTTTTCTTTTCGGTAGACACGCAGTCCTGTTTGTTCGGCGCATGTTTTCCGAGACACAGAAAAGAAACGCTTTGTGGTTTTAAGGCGCAAACCGAAAGCCACTTTCAGTCCTGCATGGGAGTTCTTGCACAGGCTCGGGGAGAGGTGAAGGGGTGCTTATCATTTCCTGTTAAGAAAAAAAACAAACAAACCATAATATATTGAGATTTTTAACAGCATTTATTTTAACATTAGGGAGTCATAAACTGGCCAGAATGCACATCAGGCAGCATTTCAAGAAACAGGTTTTGTATAGTTTATTCGATTTTGTCTAAACATCATCGCACTTTGAAGTATGAAATTGTTAGATGGAAAGATCTATATTAAGAAGACCGAGATGGTTCTCACACATCTGCCGTTCGTCTGGTAAATTTAAATAACTTCCTGTTTTTATGAGTAAAAAAAAAGAAAAAAAAAAAGACGTCAACTCAGATGGAAAAAGAAACCGAGACAAACAGATCGCGGCGAGCAGACGTGCCTCCTGAACGGCTCGCGTGGCTGCAGGGTGACACCAAAATTTCGACAATACAAACCGCAGCTCTGTTTTCAAACAGGATGCTGCAACGCTCTAATACCACGTTGCGCTGTAATATTCACTTTGGTTCAATATCAAGATTGTGAGTCAGAACAGAAAGGTTCATGATCTGTTCCTAAACTACCCGAGATTGCGTTTGAAACCGAAATCAGACAAATCTGATGTTTACGCACCGTTTCAGCATGCGCTCCCTTTCAACAAGTTTGAATGTGTGAGAAAATGGTTGGAAATGAACATTTTGGACTGGGTGGTGTGTTTCAGAGCTTAGGCCTGTTGAAGAGAGTACAGAGTTAGTACTGAATGCGGCAACCGCCATCAACAACTTGTCTTACTACCAAGGAGCTAGCTGTGCCGTCCGCGTCCGTCACGCGCACGTCTCCGAGCGTAAGAAAAGACCATCCAGATGATACACTTTTTTTTTTCTTGTGTCAGATTTATTAATCATACTCTGATTAACTGGGCGTGTGTGTGTGTGGTTGCAGTGTTGCTGAAGCTATTATTGAGTTCAAATATGGACGCAGTCCTGGAGGCTACACGTGTGTTTGGGAACCTTTCTCAAATCCAAGAAGTACAGCGCTTTATCATCAGCTACAAAGGTGTGTATTTTACAGGAACGGGATTTAACATGAGTACTGAAAGCTATACATGTGTGTGTGTGTTTGTGTGTGTCTTAGTGCACCGGTTTGTCGTGGCTCTGCTGGACTCGAAGAACCCGGACATGTGCTTTTCGGCATGTGGAGTCCTCACCAACCTCGCTGTGGATCCCAAGAACAGAAGCCTAATAAACCAGGAAGGAGCCATACACAAGTAAGCTGTTATATTTGTACATCCTGAATCGTCTCTGTTGCTCGAAAAACACCTCCTTCACCTTTTTTTGTGCAGGTTGATTGATTGCCTGCGAGACTTTGGGCCTCAGGACTGGCTTTTGGCTGCACAGGTGTGTCAGACGCTGTGGAACTGCACTGAAGACGGACCGCAGGAGTATGCACAGGAGCTGCTGGAGATTCTCTCTCTCTATTCAGGTACATACAAACACACACACACACACACACACACACACACACACACACACACACACACACAAACTAATCTAACCTTAAATGAGTCAAACTCAGCAACCTTTTGGCTCTAGAATTGAAAACATCTGTTTTTGTAAATAAGTTCCAAAATTATTGGTACCCTTTAAGAAAACAAGTCTAAATTATTATTGTCACGTTTCAGTTTTTCATTAAAAAATAAAAATAAAAAATGCAAGCAGCAGACCCCTGATCCCTCATACAATCAACTCCGGAATTCCCTAATACCCTTAATGAATGAGTGAGCAATAAGTGATTTTGTTTTCTTTGCTTTAAACAAATACTTTTATCGTCAAACAGAATTCAATTCAATTCAATTCAATTCAATTTTATTTATATAGCGCTTTTAACAATGGTCATTGTCTCAAAGCAGCTTC